>JACGAQ010002725.1:0-37556 GCA_014119065.1 Orius insidiosus
TTTTAGGTATATTAAAAATCACCTTTTCAGTTTTATTTATAGACCGCTAAAGGACATCAAAATGTTACAATGTTGTTTTTAATTTACATACGCCGGAAAAAAGGAATATAATATACTTTAGCCTAAAATTAAGGTGTTTCAAAAGCAGTTGTCAATTTGCGTATTTACTTATTAAAATGTTTGAGGTGACGCGGTAATTAGCCCCCCCTCCCCCTTCACCCGAAAACCTCATTTTTAAACAGTTTTCCCAATTTATTTGACCGGAAATGCTCTTGTCTGCAATCGATTTTGTCGGAAAAACAGAGGAAAACGACCGGAAATCTTGTGGCAAACTTCCTGAAGTTAAATACTCGAAGAGCTCGAGAATTCAGCCCTGCCACTTTCAACTATATCACCTAGCGTTGAAAGCCTGAACTATTTCCGTTAAATTTAAGCCTAAGACGTTTTGGAAATTGGATTATTGTGGTCTATGAAAGAAGATGATTCAAAGACCTTAAAACAAGTGCGAGTTCACGGCCCAGGTCGTGTTCATGTTTATTCAATTTGAAGGCGTGCAAAAGAATCCAAACAAAAAAAAAATTTTTGCCCATCAAATCGTGAGCCTGTAGCAATTTATATGCGCACGAATGTAACATCCGCTTATTTTCAAACTAAAAAAAAAGAATCTTTAATATTTCAAGGTTGTGACCTTTTCGTTTAAATAACTTCATCTATATCTAATTCACACTCCCTATTAGATGAAAATAACGACTAAAAAAAAAATTAATTTAAAATTCTTTTGGCAATTAAAAAGAAAGCGAGCTTTCACGTTTCCGTTATCGAAAAAAAATTTTGGCCAAAAAAAATGTTTAAGTGATTGCAAAATTTTAAGGCTAGACCTTTCGTTTCTACGGGTTTAGCTCTGGCCTCGTAAGACAACGTGATTTGAGTGTTACACTTTAGAACTTTCCCTTTCGAGATAAAAGACCCTTTGTCACGACAGTTTTCGGTACTTAAAAGTATTGAATTTTTTTGTGGAGCTTCTTTATCCTGACCAATGAAAACCCGGCTAAGCCACCCCTCCACCAATAAAATAACGTAAATTCGATTAGGCCACTCCTTCAGCCCAGGTTTTAAAATTAGATTACGCCTCCTGTGTGATCTGTTGGCACCAGGTATCTGATTTTTTGCACCGCGAATTTCAATTTCGTTTAAAATTATAAAGTTCTTTTATCGGGAAGATGCAATATTTGGGAATCTCTTCAAATGAGGTAATCGCCGAACTTCCTGATAAACGATTTAAAAAAACGGAATGTCGAACAGGTGGTGAAGACGGGAGAGTTTACGCCGGGGAAAGTAGGCTGATTGTAATGCAGTTCTCGTTTTTTAAACCGGCGGGTCTCTTTTTTTTTCTTTCCCCCTTTTTTTCACAGACGGGCCATGTAGATGTTCACCTTGAATGAGTCTTCTCATCCTCACTAGCCGAGAAAAGTTGACCGTCATTAGCATAACGGAACTACTCCATGGAGATCCTACCGTACGGAAACACCACAAAATTCACTTGAAAAAATTCTTTTTTTCGACAAGTGATTTTAATGCCCTGATATAAAGAATAGCTGGGGAAAAACACTTTTTCTCCTACTTGATAATTATAAATATACTTTTTAATCTTTTTTCTACGTTTTGGTGGCATTTTTAGCTTCTTGATCCTTCTTTTCTACGAGTTAATTGAATTTATAGCTTCTTGACTGTCCTTTTCTACGACTTTATGGCATCATCTTACGTCCGACTTCATAATTTATAGCTTTTTAATCTCTTTTCTACGTTTTCGTGGCATTTTTAGCTTCTTGATCCTTCTTTTCTACGAGTTAATTGAATTTATGCTTCTGACTGTCCTTTTCTACGACTTTATGGCATCATCTTACGTCCGACTTGATAATTTATAGCTTTTTAATCACTTTTTCTACATTTTAATGGCATTTTTGGCTTCTTGATCCTTCTTTTCTACGAGTTAATGGCATCTATTGCTTCTTGTTTGTCCTTTCTACGAGTTAATGGCATTTATTGCTTCTTGTTTGTCTTTTTCTACGAGTTAATGGCATTATAGCTTCTTGACTGTCCTTATCTACGACTTTGTGGCATCATCTTACGTCCGACTTTTTTAGCTTCTTCTTAAAAAGCTAAATAGCTTTTTAATCTCTTTTTCTACATTTTAATGGCATTTTTAGCTTCTTGATCCTTCTTTTCTACGAGTTAATGGGATTTATATCTTCTTGACTGTCCTCTTCTACGACTTTATGGCATCATCTTACGTCTGACATAATAATTTATAGGTTTTTAATCTCTTTTTCTACATTTTAATGGCATTTTGAGCTTCTTCACCCTTCTTTTCTACGAGTTAATGGCATTTATAGCTTTTTGGCTGTCCTTTTCTACGACTTTATGGCACATTCTTACGTCCGACTTGATAATTTATAGGTTTTTAAACTCTTTTTCTACATTTTAATGGAATTTTGAGCTTCTTGATCCTTCTTTTCTACGATTCAATGGCATTTATTGCTCTTGTTTGTCATTTTCTACGACTTACGTCCACGAACTCTTCTGGCTATCTAGAAATACTGTTTTTGTGATTTTTTTTTCCTGTTTAATTCCCGGATATGATAGGTGCGTCGATGAAAAAGTGGGTGAAAAAAAAAATCTTAAAAGGAAACAGGAGTGTGTTGTAAACGTGAGGACGGTTCCGGAACCTTGGATCGGTCAAGGGTAGCTTTTATAAAAGAAACGATTTACAGAATAAATTAGAAGTCATCTTCGATTCTTGAGATCACGGATCGTAAAGACGAAGGCTGAGAATTCTTATTGGCGTGCCCGCGTGTTGTACGTTGATCTCGCGCGTATTTTACACATAATCGTTTATCCAAGACGTGATCTTCAAGTCCTTCTTTCAAGGTCAAACTATTTGCAAATCCGAAATCATTTTTTGTTTTATCAGGAAGAAGTTAAAAAATGGTGAAAGAACTTCTTTAAAAACTGGAACGCATTAGCGCAAGATGTGTGGCAATTTTCAAATCTCAGCCGGATTTTTTTTTCGTTCTCGATGTCGTAGGTTAAACAACAGGTGGCTAGTCCGTTCACCCTAAAAAAGAAAGAAAAATATATCGGCCCGGATAGTTGACGTCCTTGCATTTTACATGTTGTCCTGGTTAATAATCACAGGTGAGCCCCCTCTTAGCCAACCTTTCTGATTTATTTGCAACCGCTTCTGATCATTTTACTCATTACGACAGACGATGAAATCAAAATTAAAGAGATTTAAAACATTTTTTAAAGCATACTTTTGCTATTTTTCACGGCCTCTCCCTTTGGAAAATCTCGAAATGTCCTTTTTTCAAGGTCGTTCCACTCTGATTTTTTTATTTATTTGCCCACGGTTGAGGTGCTCACGACTTCCAATGATAACCAACTAATAGCTCACGTTTTCCTTTTTGGCTATTTAGCCCGTGCGCCCCGTTTCCACTATCCGGTATTTCTCAACTAGGAATGATTTATTATGATGTACCTTCCAAAAAGCTAACGGAAAAAAAAGAACTTTGATAAAAAGAGAACTGGTTTTTCTTCCGTAAGAAACCGACACAAAAGACTACAATCAGTGTTGCCAGACGACTTCATTGGTTTCCCCCTAGGGTTTTATCCCCCCCCCCCCCAGATTTCCAATTATTCCCCCTAACATTTTTTTAAAGTAAGTATAATGTGAAGAAAATTATGGCGATAGGTTTTCTTTTATTAATAAAGGTTTTAAATAGACTTTGCAAGGTATTAAACTAATAAATTACCATAAGACAGTAAAAAAGAATAAAAAAAACTATTTAAATACTACGTCTCCCCCTAAAAAACCCCGAAGGCCTAAAATCCCCCTTTAGGGGAAAACCCCCGATCTGGCAACACTGCTACAATCACACAGACTACACCTAAAAAAAACTACAGATTGGTCTAAATTATTTTTAAATAATATATATAGTAGGCGATGTTTACTTATTATCAAGTACCTTGACACAGGTTAAAAGGTTAAGGAAACTTTCCTAAGGCCGTGACAGTGAAAGCAGGTCTGTTAAGGAAAAAAAATCTAATTGCCTAACTTGAAGATTTAGGATTCGTACGTGACCCCTCCGGAAATTTACTTGTTCTTTTTCTTGTCTTCACCGGTAAAAAATGAAAATCCGAAAGTTCTAATAACGAACGAAAAAAATCCATTTTTCGGAGAGAAATTTCTATTGATTTTTTCGGTTTTATTTTAATTATCTAATATTGCTAAAATTGCAAAGACTTTGCGTATTCGGGTTTTTTTTAAGTCGTGAAATGCCAACTGATCGTTCCGCTACCGATGAAAGGTCTTCCGGTTCATTGGTTCAACCATTTTAAATTAATGAAAAAAGTCTACATAGTTTGCAAAATTCGCGTTTTTTTCCCCCAATTATCGAACGATTTCTAATAATTTAATCAATATAAACATTTTTGTGTCTTAATTTTTGGTGGTAAAATTTTTTATCTCAAGATTTTTGAGTTCTCTTCGCCTCCCCCACATCCAATTTTTTAACGTCTTCCTCTGATATTTGTCCGCAAAAACTCCTTTATTTTTTCGACCGATTTCTAATCATTTAATCAATTTTAAAAAAAGCATTTTTATGACTTTATTTTTTCAAAAAATTCATCAGAATTAAGAAATTCTAGTGGAAATTTACATAATAAACGTTTTAAAAATCACATAAAAAATCGTCTTAATTTTACAGTTTAACGCCCGTGAAAGAAGGCGGGGTGTAACGTTGTAGAAAAAAAATGGGGGGTTTTATTGACACTAATTTCATGAAATCGCCCCACCCACGCCCCCTTGTAAGCTTTTTGACATTCCCGTCGCTCGTTCTCGAAAATTTATTCCGCCCGTAAAACGCGTTTTAACGATGTTTAGCGAGGGTGTTACAAGGCGTAGAAACCCTTTATTTAATATAGAAAACAACGAAATTATTGAACCTCTATTATTCAACACCGCTTTTAAACGTTTGCCCAACTTGGCGAGATCTTAAATTATATATTGTCTCTCATTACTAGGGATGGGCGATATATCGGTGGCGATATATCGATATTTGTGCTATGTTGTTTCGATATTTATTTGATACCGATTTGATCGATTTTCGTCCGATATACATATGTCGGATATATTTTTTTCTTCCAAATACCTATGACCGTCCGTTTTACGTCAATTTGGGTCAAAAAACACTACTTGAACGTTAGTGCATAAATTATGTATGAACGCAAATTTTAATAGAAAGTCGCATGCGGCATTTTTGACCAAAAATCGCCTTTTTAAGGCATTTTTCATAGTTTTTGTCTAAGAAACAACCGTTTGACTGGATTTTTGGTGTTTTTTCACGGAGTTCTGGTCAAGAATAACTGTTTATGGAACTTTTCTCCTAAAAACACCTATTTTACCGGATTTTTGGTATTTTTCCTCGATATTTTCACCAAGGCACCAGAGAACTTCTACTTTTTCTAGTTTTTTGGGCGAAAATTGCCGAAGATATTAGCGTATATTTCAGGTATTTTTACTTTTGCATATTATATGGCATATTTCGTCAATTTTTTGCGCATTAAAGTTCAATAATAATGAAGGTCGGGGTTTTTCTTGGCGGGGCGGAACGCTGCCGCGTTCCTAAATAATACTGTCCTCCGATATATCGATATATTTCTTCCGGTTGACCGATATATCGATATATTTTTATATCGCCCATCCCTACTCATTACTCGTAGAAAACGCCTGGAGCTCTACTCCTGCCGAAAGAATCTTCCGATGCATTAAGACAAGAAGAAAATCGGACATTAAGGCCGTGAGGGCTTCTGCTATTAAAGCCTGACTTAGTTGAAGTACTTCTCACCAGGTTCGCAGGCTTAAAAAATGACGTAGCCAACTTATTCTGTTAAAACAGTTTACCCGGCCGAAAGAATCTCCGATGCATTAAGACTAGAAGAAAATCGGACATTAAGGCCGTGAGGGATTCTGCTATTAAAGCTGACTTAGTTTAAGTACTTTCACCAGGTTCGCAGATTTAAAAAATGGTGTAGCCAACTTATTCTGTTAAAACAGTTTACCCGGCCGAAAGAATCTTCCGATCCATCAAGACAAGAAGAAAAACGGACTTTTAAGGCGGTGAGGGCTTCTGCTATTAAAGCCTGACTTAGTTTAAGTACTTCTCACCAGGTTCGCCGGCTTAAAAAATTGTATAGCCAACTTATTCTGTTAAAACAGTTTACCCGAGTTCTGCAAGATGATTTAATTTTAATTTTTCCATTTACCTAAATAAAAAAGAAAGCTTTTATGGACAAAAAAAATTCTTACGAGTGATATAAATTAAGAAAAATCGTGTAGAAAGGTGTATACTAGATCGATTTTGTTCTCCCTTTCACTTGTAGGCTTATCTTCGTCGCACGTAGCCACTGTAAGCCTTCCCGGGCGCCTTCACACGCGAAATCCCGTGATTACTTTCCGTTTTACGGCGATTTTTTAAAGGAAAACTCCTTTTTTCTAATCCTTCGTAACCGCATTTTTGTCGAGATAAGGGAAAAAAAATCGTTTCCCTTTTTTTTCTTTCTTTTCAGTGATTCTGTTAGGCTCGGAGCTTTATCTGAATCCTTTGTCTATTGTTCCAAGATGTGTTCTCTTTTTTTTGTTCACCTTCTGGTAATTACGCAATTTTTTTTTTATATTTGACCTTCTATCGGTGGCCGGCGGTTCTTTGATTGAGGCATTGCAGTCTTCATTACAGGCGTTTTAAATGTTAAAATATGTCCAAAACATTCGACACGTCTAAACGTGTACGTTTCCTCCGCATCCGATAAAAATCGCTCCTCCCACATTGCGCAAGTCAAATATCATTTTTTTCAAGCCTTTACCATTAATTTCGCCAAAGATGGGACGTCCTTGCCGTTTGACCTTATAAAAAGAGGGTGGGACGTATAGATTTCACATCCTTGATCTTGTATCCGAACGTAAATAATAAAAGAGAAAAAAAAAGAAGGTAGGGGATAAGGAAAAAAGTCCCACCTATTCCAAAATGCCAAACCTTTCATTATGGCATTTTGTCTAGATTCATTATGCAAACAGATAGTTTTCATTTGTCTGCAAAATCGTGAGAATTTTTTGTTGAGTTTTTACTTATTCTACACCTTGACATTAAATTTTTTTTTGCTATGACGAACGAGCTTGTTAGGTCACAAGAGTGGTATGTGATTAGATCAGCTGTATGCTGTAGTTTTGATTTGGTCGGAAAATCGGGGATTTTTTTAATTCTTCGGGATTTACGGCCCGAGTAACTTTCCTTGAGGAACCCCTCTCGAGGTTCCCTTGTGGAAAAGGAATCCTTTTGGTTACCGAAAGGGTTTTCTTGATAAATAAAAGAATGTCACCTTGTGAAAGATGATTGCGCAAATAATATAAGGAGGGCCGGGGGGCGGATTTAAGCATGCTCCAGATAGTTTATTGCATAAGTCGATAGTTCCTGTCTCCTTTCTAGTCCTTCGTATGTTAAGAATTTACCTTCCGAACAAATTTTTAGGTCCACAACGGGGGAAAGCGTTTACTGATGAACGTATTGCCAGATATAGGAAGTCGGAGAACGATTTATCTTCTCTAGTATGTTTTTGAAAAGTTCAACACGATCTCGCATTACGGATCTTTTGTTAAATCCTGTAGATACATCGTTAACTTCTCTTTTCAATTTTTTTATATTTCAAAATATACTTCCTGATTTTTCTCTGGGTTTTGAGACCTAAAAAACTCGGAGACCTGAGCTAACTCGAGAACGAATAATCCAACGTAGTCCGCACTCATTTTAAGGCAACTTATGTTAATGGTCCAAATCTTCTTGTCTCTAATTCTTCAGTACTAAAATCGTCTTTATTGTTAAGGCGGATTGTACCTTTGGAACGTTCGGTTTAAGTCCAATAGATAGCAGCACTTTCGACCCTAAAAGTAGTTTCCTATATTTGAACATTGAAAATCATCAGACTTTATTTTAAAAAAAAGCTCGTCCTCGTTATTTTGAGTGCCTACATCTCGTCCGAAAGTATTCTCGTCCTAAAAATAATAGAAAAAGGAAAAATATAAGCTGTATTCTCGTCCGAAAGTATTCTCGTCCTAACAGGCAACGCCCCTTTTTAGGACGAGATGACAGTAGGACGGAAGACATTCGGACGAATGGATTTCAATTTTTTAAATATTATATTTTAATAAAATAGAAATCATTTCGTCCAAAAGTATTCTCGTCCTACGGTCTTCTCGTCCTAAAAATATGTGTAAAATAAAATATTAATTAAAATTAAATGAAATGTACTCTCATCCGAAAGTATTCTCGTCCTACTGTCTTCTCGTCCTAAAACTAACGTACAAAAATTGCTGCGTCGGAGAAATGCGGCAGCGTTCCACCCAAGCAAGTTTTAAACTCATTTTTGCGCCTACCGAGCTCATCATCCATCCCAGGGCCGCCTACAGGGTGAGCAAATCCTCGCGAGAGGAAAAAAATTAACCCCCTTTTGTCAAAACCTCCTCGCAAAAATAAACAAACAAACCGACCGTGACTTGCTGGGGTGAAACGCTGCCGCATTTCTCCGACGCAGCAATTTTTGTTCGTTAGTTTTAGGACGAGAAGAGAGTAGGACGAGAATACTTTCGGATGAGAATACATTTCATTTAATTTTAAGTAATATTTTATTTTACACATATTTTTAGAACGAGAAGACCGTAGGACGAGAATACTTTCGGACGAGATGATTTCTATTTTATTTAAGTATAATATTTAAAAAATTGTATAAAAATTGAAATCCACTTGTCCGAATATCTCGTCCTACTTTCATCTCGTCCTAAAAAGGGGCGTAGCCTGTTAGGACGAGAATACGTTTATATTTTTCTTTTTCTATTATTTTTAGGACGAGAATACTTTAGGATGAGAATACTTTCGGACGAGATGTGTTTTCCCGTTATTTTGGGAATCTCTACGGGGTTTAGGGAACAGATTTTCCGAGAAAAAAAATTTCCTTTGAAGATAAATAAATTTTTTCTTGTGTTTTTCACAAAATAGACGATTTTTGGAGAAGTAATTGCTCACAACGTATTTTGAATGTTATCTAAATTTTTTTCTAAATCTCATTTTCGAAAAATATAATTTTTATTCGATTTTACAAACAGATGTTTCAGAGTTGCACATCGAAAAGTAAAATATTGAAAATGTCGCTATTTATTTTTTCTTCTCGGTAACAAAAGATACGTGAAAATCCTTGAAAGTCTTTTTAAAAGTAATTCAAGGCACCGCAACAGTCTCATGCCCTTATTATTTTAAAAAGACCGCAACATTTCATTTAAAAAAAATTAGGTGTCGCTTTAAAAGAAAAATATTTGGAGAAGTTAACGCACATTACATAAAATTCCGACCGTTACGAATCTTGAATCGAGGCATATAATGAATGAAAGAACCTGTTTTCTATGGGTTTTACTTCTTTTTTTTTTCTCCTCCCTTTCTCGTCAATATCAACAAAACATCTCTCTTGATGTGAAATCTAATGATTTTTGACAGGAGCTCGAAAAAGGAGTTTAAAAAAAACTTCCTGATTAGCAACACGTGCACCTCATAACCAGTATCAATAAAATTAATTTTTTTCTTAAAAGATAATATCAGAAAGAGCGAAGAAAGTTTTTTTTTTAGTCAAAGATGCGATGGACAAAAAATTGGAACCCCGTCACGTTTCTAATGGGACGAAAATCGTTTCCAATTGTACTCGAAACCACGAGAAATCTTAAAAAATAGGATGGGTAATTTTAACGATGAAAATTCAATTTTTTCTCTTTTCTTTTTCATCTTTTTAATATCTTTATTCGTCCATTGCGTTCCGGAACAACAGTTTTCAAGGATAGCCGAGACAAATTGCAAATTGTTAAAAATGTATCATTTTAAAAGTATCCTAGATGTTTGCCTATTTTTATCAGATTCGATTTTTTTGTTCCCAAATATTTTTTAAAACCTTTTTAGACTTTTTCTTTCGGATTACAAACAGGAAAAAAAAGGTGCAAAACACGTGTCCGTGGCGTAAGACTTCCAACATTTTTCGGCTTCTTTGTCGCCCCTTCGAGGGAGAAAAAACATTCACTTTTAATCCAAAAACCTTTTTTTTACGAAAAAACGTTCATGCTGACAACCTTTTACTTATTTCTACTTACTGCATCATTTTTTAAAAGAATTTCCTAATTTTGAAAGGATCTTATATAATTTTCGTCTTTATTAAAGATGTATGCAAATTCGTCAGGTTCCGTTAGCTGCACGGGCGATCCTTCAATATTTCTTTCAAAAGCGTATCGCTTTTACCCGCAAGGCCCGACTAAAAATATAAAAAAATGCCCAAGGCCATGTTCTATTTTAATATAATTTTTTTAAAAGAACTTTCACTATTATTGAATTATAATCAAAAATCCCTTTTTTTTGAAGCTCTGATTAAATCCTTTTATTGCAGCTTAAACTTAATGTTATTTTTAAAAAGGAGGCTATAAAAAAAAATTACCTGCAAACTAGTTTTGGTAGTGAAAAAAGGGAAAACATTCTTTGCCATCATGACATAAGTACAAACGGTTCCGTAAATGGAGCTATAAACGTTTAAAATGTTTTCAACATTTCAAATGGAATTTTCAAAGTTTTCTATCTGCTGCTTTTTAAAAAATATGTTCATTAGGTTTTACAGTTATTAAATATTAATTTTGAAGCAATAAAATTTCGATTTAATCGTTTATTCATGGTTTTGTAACGGTGAGAAGTAGTTTAATTAGTAATTTAAATTTACCGTGATGTACTAAAAGGGTAAATTTTATGTAATAATAAAAATTGAATCGCTGCAATGGAATTATTAAAAGATGTAATATTTTTAAGATTTGGAGAAAAATTGTGGGCAAAATGGTACAAAAAAATGTGGGAAAAGCGGGGTTTCGAGCCGAAAAAAATCGGAGAAAAACGGCCGAAAAACCGTCTAAACTGTGGGAGCCGGTTTAACTGGGGGTTCCACCGGCGAAAAAACGAGGCTAAATGCCTTTGGATTTTGATGCCAAATAACGTTGGAAAGGCTGAAAAACTCGCGAAAAACGTGAGACGCGAAAGACATATTCTGTAAAATCGTGGTTTCTCACCCCCAAGGAAGGTTGAAAATCTACGAAAACCCTATAAAATCGTGGTTTCTCACCCCCCAAGGAAGGTTGAAAATCCACGAAAACCCTATAAAATCGTGGTTTCTCACCCCCCCCCCCCCCCCAGGAAGGTTGAAAATCCTCGAAAACCCTATAAAATCGTGGTTTCTCACCCCCCCCCCCCCAGGAAGGTTGAAAATCCACGAAAACCCTATAAAATCGTGGTTTCTCACTCCCCAAGGAAGGTTGAAAATCCACGAAAACCCTATAAAATCGTCGTTTCTCACACCCAAGGAAGGTTGAAAATCCTCGAAAACCCTATAAAATCGTCGTTTCTCACCCCCCGAGGAAGTTTGAAAATCCACGAAAACCCTATAAAATCGTGGTTTCTCACCCCCCGAGGAAGGTTGAAAATCCACGAAAACCCTATAAAATCGTCGTTTCTCACCCCCAGGAAGGTTGAAGATCCACGAAAACCCCATAAAATCGTGGTTTCTCACTCCCCAAGGAAGGTTGAAAATCCACGAAAACCTTATAAAATCGTGGTTTCTCACCCCCGCAGGAAGGTTGAAAATCCACGAAAACCCTATAAAATCGTGGTTCCCCCCCCCCCCCAAGGAAGGTTGAAAATCCACGAAAACCCTATAAAATCGTGGTTTCTCACCCCTCAAGGAAGGTTGAAAATCCACGAAAACCTTATAAAATCGTCGTTTCTCACCACCCAAGGAAGGTTGAAAATCCACGAAAACCCTATAAAATCGTGGTTTCTCACCCCCCCCCCCCCCAGGAAGGTTGAAAATCCACGAAAACCCTATAAAATCGTGGTTTCTCACCCCCCAAGGAAGGTTGAAAATCGGGCTCTATCCAACTGCGCCGAAAAAAGGCCAACTGCGCCGGGACTCCAAGGGTACCCCTAATCCGCTGTCATTACCGATACCAACTGCGCCGCATACCAACTGCGCCGAAATTATTTATTTTGGGGAAAACGAAACATAAGCACCTTTCACCCGGCCTTAATGATTAAAAATGGAAAAAAAATGACTGTACCTAAGGAATCTAGGAACGAGGTAGCGTAGGATGCGCTCGTTGGATACCACTAGGGGGTTAATTTTTTTCCTCTCGCGAGGATGCGCTCGTAAGATACCTCTAGGAGGTTAATTTTTTTCCTCTCGCGAGGATGCGCTCGTTAGATACCTCTGGGGGTTAATTTTTTTCCTCTCGCGAGGATGCGCTCGTTAGATACCTCTAAAGTGTTAATTTTTTTCCTCTCGCGAGGTTGCGCTCGTTAGATACCTCTATTGTTTATTAATTTTGTTCCGCGCAGTTGGTCATAGGCTTAGAGCCCAAGAGATTATCTGATAGGACTCCCGGCGCAGTTGGCAATAATTTTTCAATCCAGGTAGTCACTTCGGCGCAGTCGGTAGTCAGCCTGAAAATCCACGAAAACCCTTTAAAAAGGGGATTCATTGGTAGTGGGTTTCTATGAGGTGGAAAACATCCCCCCCCCCTCCCAAAAAAAGTGTAGGAATTGAGAGAAATGCTCGGAAAGCCCTTCTTATTGGGCCGAATAATCACGCCAAGAAACGTATGAAAATGGGTTGTTTTCTCCGCAATAGGTTATTAAAGGTGTTTATGTTCTCCCATGAATGTTAAGTAAATACGCCATCGCTTATATGAGTCAAAGGTCCATAAAAGAATTTCAAGTTCGCATTCGCATATTAGTGGTTGTAAAGCGGTTTTTAAAAAAGAAAAACAAGTAATCTTAGAATCGTGCGAATGGCTTTTTTTTCCTTCTTTTTTTTCCTTCCCGTGTGTGTAGGTAGTAAATTTATCCTCAAAGTGTTACTTACGTAAGACCTTTTTCCCGTTACACTAATTTTTTCGATTTCGGACGGGCCTGGGGAAATAATTTCCTGCCTTTTTACTTCAACGTATAATATACGTCGAAAAAAAGGCGTTTTATCCGTTTAATTGGACCTACAAATAGGGAAAAGAATTTCATACTTTTTCGACTTCTCAAGGTGACCTAATTTAAAAAAATTGCTTTTTTAGAAAAAAATAATGACTGGAGTAATTTTTTTTCCTTATATCATTCTGAAGAGAAAAATGCAAGTCCTTGTCGTTGAAGGTTGGCTCAGGTTTCCAGAAATCCTTTTGTTTTCAGTTTTTTAACTGTTCATGGCCATTTCTTCCAATAAAATGATGGGTTCGGTTTAAACTCAAAAGGTACATAAAATAAACAAACCCATAATGAAACACGTTATTTTTCCATAAATTTACATAATCATAAATGCCATTGGCGGGTGAAAGTGGTGGGGTGTACCCCCGCAACCGTTATCTCTCCGTGGTGACAAAGACGGAAAGTGTCTTGACGTTTCGACAGAGGATTTGAGATGACCGCAGTTCCTCCGTGACTGGTCCCATGCCCAAACACGTCTTGTTTACACAATCCCCGATCATAGATCAAACGAGGAAGAAATGGGGGGGGGGGGGGATCCACGATCGTTGAAGGTTTTTTTCCCTTCGTTTTATAGTTTCCTTTTATAGGACTTCAAATACGCACGAAGGTAGGGCTAGCAATAGTTCCATGTATGGCAGTTGCCGTCCGATTTTACATCATAATCTACCTGCCCATTCCGGTTTATACAACCCTTTTTAGATGGATTTCGGCACATCTTTTCAGCCTTGATTTATACTCATTTCCAAAAGATTTTCGAATTTTTTTTGGCTGGACTTTTAATTTTTTTTAACAGAGAACCCCCCTTTTTTTGGTCTTTGAGAACTGCTGGGAATTCAGGAGTGTTTCTCCAATATTTTTAATAAAGAGCGTTTATAGGTCGTGTAAATCAGGTGAAAAATGAGTTGTTAATAATTATCATAGAATATGGGAAAACTGTGGTTCTAGGCTAGTGGGACGCTTTTAAAGACGTTTATCCGTCCTACTTTTACTTTCGGAATTACGAAAAAAATGAATTTTTCACGCTAATCGCGAAAAAAATCACAATTTTTTCGCGTGTGGGCGAAGGTTCGATGAACTGGAACAGAGGCATATGGCATGTTGGTCAATGGTCAAGACGTTGCGCAAGAGCTAATCGCGTCTGAGATGCTGTAGTGGGGGCGCGAAAGACAACTTTCATTCACCAGACGACTTCCTCACTCTGCGATGCTACTTCCCGTGTCGCGAGACTTAAAACAAATACGAGAAAGAAAAAAAAATCGTTTTAGTTACATAAATCACCGGCGCGGCGTTTCGGTGCCTTTGAATTCCCTTAGCAGGTACATCGGAATTAAAGAAACCCTTATTACGAAACGGCCGAGATATTTTGATTAATCGTATCCCGGAGGCGGCCTAGTTACAGTTTTAAAAAGTCTTCGAGTTATGCAGATCTTGCAATTACCAAGCATTAGCCTTCGAGAGTGCTATTACCGTTCTGTTTCACACCGTTTTAGAATAATTACGGAGGGAAACAATTACAGGAATTGGGCGGGGGGAAAGAGCCGAATTATAGAAAGTAGCAACTGTCCTCTTGAGGTGAACATATGCTCTTTGTAGTGATAGATCCTGTTAAAAAGGAAGGCCCAAAGGTTAATTAAGTTTGTTTTTTGTTTTGTTTCAGAGAGCAGTACCTGTTTAACGTTTTCGAAGTGATCGTTTCGACTTTGGAAACGAAGCTGCAGCGGATCGAAAATTTAGATCGAGCCGTCGAACATTTGATGAGAAGAGTCGAAGCTTTAGACTCACGCGTCAACGACAATATCGACAAGACTGAATCCATCATTAATAATTTAAGGTCGTTGGACTCGAAATTATTGAAGCCCCTCCAGCCTTTGGCGGATAACAAGCTGGACATGAGGCTTCATTCTCTCGACCAAAAAGTGAGCGACATCGACGTCAAGTTGGTCGGCCTGAAGAACCAGCTCGATACGAATTTCCTACCTGCTGACGACTTCAACGCGGAGGCGAGTGAGAAAAAGCCGATAAGTCTGAGCGCATTGGACGTTTCTAAAGTTCTCAACGGTGAACTCGAAGCGTTGAGAAGTAGCACGACGAATTTAGACAGGAAGTTGCAGTTCCATATAAATGTCGTGTCTGAAAGCATGGGGAAGTTGATTTCAATGATGTCCGACGTTCATGATGCGATCGTCGAGCCGCAGATGATCCCTCATCCTACGCCGTTCCGAAACAGAACGACGACTCAGGGACCGAACGTCGTGAAAAACTCAAAAATCGACAAACTCGTCAGACAAATGCATCCGATGTTGAGCGTTTCTAATAAGATGGATGAAGTCTGGAATGTGGTCGTTGGAACGAAAAGCTCTGTCGACGATTTAGTACCTAAATCGGATGAGCTTCTGACTCAGACGCAGCGACAAGAGCGCGCCATCAGCGACATCCACGCCGACTTGAGAACAAACACGAATAGAATCATCGCTAATTTGGGAATGGTGGAAAAAAGACTGAAAAAACAAGAAGAAGACGTAGTTTCCTTGGCACAAAGGCCCGTCCCAGCCGAACTTCTTTTAGACCCGACCATCGATCGTTTGGTCGAATACGACCAGAATAGATACAACGTCGACAACGACGATGTTACCGAACAGCCGGCCGTTGTTACCTTCACAACACCGACACCCATCACTACAAGTTCCCAGGCTACAACTCAACAAACGACGAGTCAAACTTCCACCACGGCTTCTCTCAAAAACGGAAAAGTGAACCCGAGAAATCGCGGCGTCATCTTCCCCAGCGTCAAAAACAAACCATCTCCCGCCAACACCACTTTTACCACCGAACAAGTCGCGCTCACTTTCAAAGACGTCAAGGTTCGTTCTCTTATTTTTATTTCCTTTTTTGAAAAATTTTAAAAATATTTATAAAAAATTCGACTTTCTAACCTCAACGGATTTTTTTACTTAAGAAAGATTTTTATGGCCGTAACCATTTTTTCTAGTTTTCAAATAAATAGAATAGAAGGCTAAAAAATCTTGACCTATTAACAATTTAGTCCTTATTTGCGCTTTCGACGCAGGAGAAATCAAAAAATAGTTTTTGCACTTTTTCTTTGTTTATTATTTAAATAATTTTATGAAAATTGACCACCCAAGTTTGATATCGTGATATCAAAGTTACCTCTTTTTTTGATTCGAAAACGTGATTCAAACTCGAGTTTTGTTCTCTGTTACAGTCCACTTCGGTTATAGTAAATCCAAAAAGTCCCCTAATTTTTTTACTATAACCGAATTTTTACTATAACCGAAGCTCAAAAAATTTATGTCTATAGGCTGATTTTTTTAATACCAAAATTTTGTCAGCAGAAAGTGTTTTTAATAAGACTTCTTAACTTCCTTTAAGAAGTTATTGTGATACATACCCTCGACGTCGGGTTTTTGGGGAAGGGTCTTCCAGACCCCGGAGGGTCAATTCAAATATCGATCTTTACCGATTTCAACTTTGTCTGTGGTTCCGGCCGGCCGTCCTTTCCGGAACGCATTTAGGCCATAGTTTTCAACCGATTTTCACCAAATTTTTACACAAATTTCTTTAGCCGGTGAACAAGAATGTGACGAGGGCGATTTTTGAATTTCGAAAAAATGGCGGAGATATATCTGTTTGAAATTTTAAAAAATTCTAAAACCTATGTCCGCTTTTCTTATAAAGAATCATTACGAAATTTCCGTTAAAATTTTGACATTCACTTTCAACGGTCAAAAATATTTTAAGGGCTTAGACGCTTAATAGTGATTTTCCCTACAGTTTTAACGAAAAGCCACCTTAGGGAAATAAAAGAAAAATTTATACCTGACTCCTTTGCAAAACCCAATTTTCGTAAGAGTATTGACAAATATTCCACAACGGATTTTTTCTCTCTTTTTTTTTTTAATTAATTTTTTTTATTTTATCCGAAGAAAAAATCCTGTATATGACCAATTTTTTTTTACTATAACCGGATTTTTAGTAAATCCGAATTTACTATAACCGGATAAATTAATGGAGAACTAAATACAACTGAACCGGGACCCAGAATATTTTACTATAACCGAATTTTTACTTTATCCGAATTTACTATAACCGAAGTCGACTGTATTAGGCGTTCCGACAGTCAAAATATCTAAATAAAACGGTGCCAGATAATTAGAATTTTTATCTTGTTACTTCTTTTCAATTAAAGGTGTTAAATAGACCTGTTATTAGACGTAAATTATTCTTTTCGGTTTTTAATCGTAATTTTTTTGGTTTCAAAGCATGTATTTTCATGTTTGTAAACAAAGAAAATGCATGTTCTAAAATGTTCGGAATTGCTGGGAGCGCTGCCACCAGTTTTCACTAAGCCATTGGGTTTCTTGGCCTGGAAATCTGGCTAAAAATTAGAGTTTGCCTTTTATTCGTAATTTTTTAGTTTCAAAGCATGAATTTTCATGTTTGTAAACAAAGAAAATGCGTGATGAAATGTCTGAAATGTTCGGAATTGCTGGGAGCGCTGCCACCAGTTTTCAGTAAGCCATTGGGTTTCTTGGCCTGGAAATCTAGCTAAAAATTCGAGTTTGCCTTTTATTCGTAATTTTTTGGTTTCAAAGCATGTATTTTCATGTTTGTAAACAAAGAAAATGCGTGATGAAATGTCTGAAATGTTCGGAATTGCAGGGAGCGCTGCCACCAGTTTTCACTAAGCCATTGGCCGGTAAATCTGGCTAAAAATTAGAGTTTGCCTCCTCCCAAAATTGAGGAAAATTGTTCAATATCCAGTTGAAACGGAGTTTCTGGGTAGATAAAGGATTTAAAAGGCTTAAAAAATTGAAGAAAACTAATGAAAATCGGTGTTTAGACGACAAAAGCAGGGGAAAACGCCCTAAAAATTCGGGAGTTTCTCGGCCTCTTTTTCCCTTGGAGATTTCAAAGAAAAGAAATCAGCTTAAAACGAGAAAAGTGGAAATAAAAAAAAAGGCGACGACGTTATTAGTGTGATTATTCCAAATAAAGGATTTCGACGACGGCTCCGATTACTCTTTTCCTTTTTACGGTCGCGCCCGTTAAAATCATTCCGTGAATCGATGTCCTGGGGAGTTGTGGGACGTTTGGACCCAATAAAAGAGAGAGAGAAACATAAAAAAAGTGCGGAAAACATGAGAAAAAAAAAATTTAAATTAATGTCCGAAAGCGCAGTTCCACCTTGTTCTCTCACCCACGCAAATTTCCCCGTTTATTCGGATTCGGCATATTTCAACTTTCTATATTATTAATAAGTTAATTTTATTCAGCGGTTCTTATTTACCATAAATGGGTATTTTTCGGGTCTACGTGAAAGCAAAAAAAAATTTTTTTCTTCATATTTTGCTTTTTATATGTTCAACAACAGCCATAATTTTCGTCTTTTCTCTAGAAACTAATAATTTAAAACAAAATACATAAATTCAAGAACCAATTTGCGAGAGAAAAAAAAATGGGGATATCGTAAAATTCAAAGTTGGATAAATTAGAGAGTCAATTAGCGGCGAGGAGACATAAGCGGGCTATTGAACTGAATTATTGTGCAACCAATGCGAGATTTTAAAATTCGAGATGATGATGGTTTAAAAAAATATAAAAGTTTTAAACTAGTTTAATAGCTCGAGGCACACCTTTCTACGAAATTATACCCGGCACCCAAATAGGCGGTAAAACAATTATTGTCTCTGGGGTTTACCTCAGATCGTCCTTGGGGTTTATAATCGTGAAATGGCTCCATTCTTTGGATTATGGGTCGTTTGAATGGAAAGCAGTTAGTCAGAGGCGGGTTAATCACCCAGAGTGAATTTCTCCGCCGTAAATTTTATATTTTTTCGTAATTTCTTGTTTAATTTTTATGTAAAAGTAGTGTGAGAAAAATAAGAACCTCTTTTAAATTGTAGGAAATGAGGTGGCGAGTGGCTCATTCTCTTGGAGAACCAAGGCAACGGTGAGGTTTTAGAGATGACAACTCCTTCCTGTTGTTCTATGGGGATATTGTCAGAGTCTCTTTTGAATGCAGAAATAAAATTCAAAATGGCATCATCTCATTTGGTTTCTGAACCTTTTGAAACTCGAGTCTTTTTAAGGAAGTCAAATCTTTCACGATGGATAAGAAAATAACAATTTTTTATTCCATAATTTTTTTTTCCTCCCCATGAACGAATTTATTTAATGATATACAATTGGAACATGACCTGAGAGTAAAAGCGACGACTATCTGATATAACCCCAATTATAGATATTTCGGCTCCTGCACGGTTTTTTGCGCAAATAGGTTTCGACAGTCGCCGAATGCTCTAAACCCTCAGGGGAAAGAGACCTTTCAGCAGATTTCCTTGGATCCCCGATGCCCATGTGCCTACTCGACGTTATGAAATGGGAATTGACCGATTGTGCGTCAAAAAGCGTGATTTTCTTGCGAGTCTTTGAAATTTACATTAAATGACCTTTAGACCGTTTGAGAGCTCAAGTTTATTGCCCGAGTTGATTTACTCCGAGTCGGAACTTCAATAAGAAACAGCGAAAAAAAAGGTGCCTTTTAAAACGCGGGCTGCTTTCTCTGTAATCGAGCTGTTTCCAGCCGTTCATGAAGGACTTAGTAGCCGAGACAAGTCGCTAAACGGAAATCATTAGAAGTGAAAACTTGGCAACTAATTTAAACCAGATTTAAATTAGATTTGTTTTAAAATTTTTAAGGACATGCGAGTTAATGATGTCTAAACGTCTGTGAACGTTCGAAAGCCCTCCCGGTTTAACGAATATAAAGCACCGCGATTTTAAAAGTTTTACAAGGCTCTTTTTCATATAAATGTCTCCAGGAGGTTCGTTATTTTTTTTGTTCGCTCTTTTAAATTTTATGCGAAAAGCGAATTTCTGGAAAAAGTCGCCCAAAAAACAAAAATGCCGCTAATAAAATATTCAGACGAGGTGAAAGTCGGATGACAATCGAAAGCTCTGTCATGGATTCTGTAGCCCTGTCGTACTTTTTGATATAATTTTTTTTTTTTTTTCAGGGATATTCTTGTCTGGACCTGCTCAACGGTGGAATGAAACAAAGTGGAGTTTTCTACCTTCAAATCCGCGGTACGACTTATTGGTTCCTCAAGGTCTTCTGCGAGCAAGAAACCGCCGAAGGAGGGTGGACGGTGAGATTAACATTTATTTTTTTGCATAAGACATTTTTCGGGTCCTTTTAATATCCGAATCGTTCTCTATTCAAATTAAAACACCCGACAATAATCAAAGAGATAAATCATAAAACGCCTTTAATAATATTCATCAAATAATAAGATAGAAATCGATCCGGTCGTCTTTTGCGGGTTCCTCTTTCTCCTTTCCTGTTTGCATAAGTTCAAGCCCCGAAGGCGGGAAGGGATTGTCAACCTTCATAACCTATAACTTTTTCCACGTTATAATAATGCTTTTAAAAGGCAATAACTGTTATTTTAGATCTGTAACACCTTAATTACCTCCGGCGAATCGACGCCCACGATTGTACGCATAATACTTGAAAGTATTCATTTCGCCCTCACCCAAAATGCACTCTTTCCGCAATAATAAACGTTCTGCATCGTTTCATCAATTAATTAATGATAATTATTATTGAGATTTTATGTAATTCCGATTTATTTATGCAATCGAAATGATTTTTTCCTTAAGAAGAACGTTCTTAAACTTAATCGAATTCCTCAAAAATTTTAGGGTTTTCTTGACCAAAAATAAGAAAAGATAGTGATAGAGGAAAAAGCTCACCTGACGAGGCTTTTTAAGCCGAAACCCGTCGTACCCGTTATCACAGTCATTTCTTCCTCTATTATTGGTTAATGGAAAGTGTTAATTTTGCCCTCAGCCAAAAATGAACTCTTTCCGCAATAATAAACGTTCTGCATCGTTTCATCAATTAATTAATGATAATTATACTAAATTATTTTTTTTCTGTGAAATTTAACTTTTTTTTTATCCTAGGTAATCCAAAGGAGGGATGACTTCGGCGAGCCGAGGGAGAACTTCAACCGCGACTGGAGCGATTACAAAAACGGCTTTGGCGACCCTGCGAAAGAATTCTGGCTTGGAAATGAAAATATTTACATGCTTACCAACAACGAAGAGCATATGCTCAGAGTAGAGTTGGAAGATTTCGAAGGAAACAAAAGGTAGTAAAACGAATAAACAACAAAACCAGCTAAATTTTTCTTTTTTTTAGATACGCACAATATTCCCATTTTAAAATCTATTCTGAAGGTGAATATTATAAACTTGAAATTGACGGTTATGAAGGTAACGCTGGGGACTCTTTGAACGATCCTTGGTATGGAAGTAACAACAGCCCCTTCTCTACCTACAACAGGTACCATCATTTTTTAAAGTGTTGACAAAAATTTTAGTTTTGATTTTTTTTAGGGATAATGACAGATCGAGTCTGAACTGTGCGTCGATGCTGAAGGGAGGCTGGTGGTGGAATCGTGCGGTCGAGGACTCAACGGCCTTTATCTTAACGATCCTCAAGATATCACTGCCCGACAAGGTAAATTTGAGATTTTTTCCTCCCCAAATTTAGCTCTCTAAAATTGGACTAACTCGAAGAGATTGTAGGTCTCCCAGTTCAGTGGCGTCATAATAACCTTCATAATGAGCCCAAAATGGACTCTGGTTTTCTACTAAAATCAAATAATTTATTTTATCTTTTTATTTTTTAGGTATCGTCTGGTTCAGATGGAGAGGATGGGATTACACTTTGAAAAAAGCATCGATGATGATCAAACCAAAATCCATGATCAACCAAACATAAATTTTTCCCAAAAAACAAACAACAACAAAAAAAAAAGAACCGTTTTTGTTACTATAAAAATTTTTTTAAAAAACACAAAAAAAAAGCCATAAATTCTTGTTTCAAAATTTTTACTTTGTAAATAATTATTTGAATCAAATGGGAAATATCATTTCTTATGTTCTGCCTTCAAATTTGCCAAATTTCTTTTACTTTATTCCCAGACTGAGCGGAATTTAAGAGGCTAATGTACAGTTTTTATTAGTTTTAAGAAAAGTGAGAAAAAAAATTTTTTTTCCCAAGTTTAAGACGTTTGACAAAAAGTTTGAATTTTCTTTCCTCAGTGACGTTTCATGTTAGCTTGCAAAAAAGAAAACATGACACCACTGAAAAGTTCAACCCTAAATTGTGAAATTTTTTTCTTCAAAAAAGTTTCTAAAACGTCTCTTCTATTTCCTAAACACATATTTTTTTTAAGTATTATTAGAAATAAGAATAAAAAAAAACTTTTGAAAATAGCCATTCTATTAAATATAAATCGGTGAATGATTTTTTTTTATGTAACTCGAAGCTTTAGATAGTTCTTAATTTTTCACCAGAAATTTTCTTTTTAATCTATGTTAGCTCATTATTTTTTTAAAATAATTTGTGTCATAATTTTAATTTGTTCAAACTTTTATTTTAATTTGATGCAATATTATGTACCTTAATAACTTTATTCAATCATAATATTATGCCGTATTGTATAGGTTTTTTTTTTGTTATTATGATTTGTACATAGAATGTGTTGTATAAAGAGATTATATTTTCAAAGTTTTTAAAAATTTTATTCACTTTAACCCTTTCGAGACCGCAGGCGACTGTAGTTGCCATTCGCGAAATTCGCACAGGCGACTTTAGTTGCCCAGCGGGAAGCCTCTCTAAGATATTATACCTAATTTAATACCTTCACTTGCCGTGGGGCTAGCGACATGCAAAAACTGGCCATCTGTTGGGGAAGAAATGAACTATGTGATATCTTATCACTCGTCGCTTTCTGTGCTTTGCTGGGCGCTGGGAGTGGTTGGGGAGAGTGAAGGGAAAAGTGCTGCGCCAGCAGAGCAGAGAATCCGGCGTCAGACGCGGTCTCAAAAGGGTTAATGAGAAGTGGATGAATATGATCCCTTATTTTCAAAAGCGCCAGTTTCTATGACAACAAATTACATGACGTCCGATTGTCAAAAGTGCCATAATTGAAAGACAAGAAATAAGAGATTTTAGGGGACTTTCTAGTGATTCTTCAGGGGAAAAAACTGATTTTTCGGCGTTTTTCTTGGTTTTTCTGCCCATGAAACCATTTTACAGATTTATGATCGCTTCCATGATCTTTCAACCAAGAGAACCCATTTCCATTGGCCAAGAGCTGCCAAGTTGATGAACTTGGGAGTTTTGCCATCTTTTTAGCATGTCCCTCTTCGCACTTTAGAATGGTTGTTCAGTGTTTTAGCTTTCAAATTTGGGTTGTGAATGCAGAAAAAACAACATTAAAGCACAATATTTATTACGAAGATTACAGAATGTTTATTATTTAAAAAATGAACTTGAATTTGTTTAAAGAAGTGCTTTGATTTCATCGTAGAGACGAGGACGAGAGCTCCACCTGTTCCTCTAAGTATGTTGGAGAGGGCCCCTTTGAAAAATGCCTTTGGCCCCTCCTCCTTCATCATTTTGGTCCAGCACTGAAGAGTGTTGGCGTACTGTCTTTTCTCTTCGGAAGACCAGATTGCATCATCATCCGACGCCTGACGGTATCAAATGGATAAGACATCACTCCAGCAATGATGGTTGCAAACTAAAAAAAAGCAGGTGTTTAAATATAAAAGTAGAATGCTAATTGATGATTTACTTCAGCAATAATGAAGGATGCTATGAAGCTTTTCTCTTTGGGCTTCAGTATCGGCTTTAGAGTGTCATAAAGTCCAAAATAAACCGCTCTGTAGATAATGATTCCTTGGACCGACACGACGAATCCTCTGTACAAACCGATCGGGCCGTCAGATTTGAAAGTTTTCGTAAGACAGTCGATTAAACCATTATACTGCCTTTGCCCGGGCCCTTTTCCGACGTCCGCCGCCAATCTAGTCCTCGCATAATCTAATGGATAAACGAAACAAAGAGAAGTCGCGCCTGCTGCACCTCCTGAAGCCAAGTTCCCTGCGAAAAATCGGAGCCTTTGCCTTTCGGCGTCGATCCCTTCAAGAAAAGTTTTCTTGTAGATGTCCTTAAAAGCAAAATTTAACGCTTGAGTTGGAAAATAGCGGATGACATTGGCGAGGTTTCCACGCCACAAACTGAGGACTCCTTGCTCCTTCGGAATACGTACGAAGGCATCAATAATCCCTAAAATTAAACATAAAATTTGTTTAAAATATAAAATAAATCAACCTTTATATTGCTGGTCTTTTTGAATCTGTGTGGAAACATGTTGAACTTGAAGAAGCAATTTAACACGTTCGATCGGTGCCACGGCAGTTTTTGAGATCGCCGCTGAAATTCCACCGGCGACGAAATCCTTCCAGAAAGAACTTTCGTTTTTCCCTTTCGACGGCTCTTTCGGTTTCGTGTTAGCAAACATCGCGAAAGAGAATCACAAACGAGAAAATCACAAAATAAAAAGCAGAGGAAACTTCCAAAAAGCTAAAAATTCCAATATGGCTGCCCAAACCCGTCGGCCATGAGGTTCTTCGTGAATGATCAAGGCTGCACTGAATCTTATTTTATTTTTTGATTTGATTATTGTACCTAATGGTCTCTAAAGGCTCCAAAATCCTGGCTTTGGTCTTGTTTAGAGCTATGTTTAGGCTTCAAATAAAATAAAAAAAGCAGTAAGGACAATTTATCAACTGGTTGGCTACACTGATTTACAACGATTCCGAAGTAACCACACAGGGACACAGAGGAACCAATACACAGAGTAACAACGGCCCGTAAAAATCCCGCAGACAAGTCGATGGGCGAGGTGGGGAAGGGACCTGGTACCATCTGAGTCCTAGAGAATGCGCCTCGGTGAAGAGTTTTAAGTTTTTCCTCCGTTTCGGATCATGACCCTTCCTCGATGTGTTCGAACTTCGAGGTCGTTCTCCCCTCCACCAACTTCGTGCACCGGGGAACCCCTTTATAAATTTATAAAACAAGGTGCCTACTGCCTACGGCTTCACACCGCGTACAAACCCTCGAATTAATTCGTTTTTTCTGTGGTCTTTTCAGTTGTCCGTAGTTTCAACTCTCAGAACAGCTTTAATTATTATATCACTTTTATTTTATTAATTCTTTAAATATTTTATTAGGTACCTATATTGTTATTTTTTTAAACATAAGCAGAGGTGTAAATTTTCAAATTAGGTATTATGTACTTACTTTAAATTATTACCAAAAAATAATTGATTAGAATGCAAGTAGTAATATACAGGGTGTCCGGAAACACATGGCAAGCGTCTGGGAGAGCGTTAAAAAGTGGTTTTACGAAAAAAAGTTAAATGTAAACCCCCCTTAATTTAAATCAAAGAATTTGATGGTGTAGTTTAAATCCGCCTGGATATACAGGGTGTCCCAGACACAACCTAACTTCGTTATTTCAAATGAGAACCCCTATTTTTTATTTCAGATTCGTAATCTACGCAAAATTTCAAGTAGATTTGAGTACTCATATGACAATTTTGGACAACTTTTAAAAAATGTCAAATTTTAGCGTTTTTTGCTCCAAAATCCGTTAAAATTGACCTAGGAGACTCGTTTTTTTTTTAATTCCACTTATTTTTTCCCGAAGAATCCAACTGTCTCAAATTTGAGCATCTTCGCATTCAGCATCACGAGATTTCGTCGCTAATGGCCTTTTTTCAAGTTTAACTCCAAATTCCATACTTCAAAATGGAAATTAGCGATTTGTTGACGGAATTTTAATTTTTGATGCATAAACACAAAAGACGCTGTAGCTCTTTCAAAATTTGTGGTCCGAAAGAAAAATTCCTTTCAACAAGTGCTAATTTTCATTTCTGAACTAAAAATTTGGGTTCTAACTTTCTTTATTATCTACCTACCCAGTTAAAACTGTTAAAAGCAGGTATACATTTTATTACACATTACAGTTATACATTATTAGGTATATATGTAGGTAACTCTTGACAGGAAAAATGAAAAATTTGATAAGGATTCCAGACTTGACCTCAAACTACTCCTAAGTGTTTTAACTGATGGGTTGGTATTGTTTCCCCCCTTTTGCCGGAGAACAGAAAATAGATTTTCCAGAGCATCCTGGTTAAGCCTTGAGGTCAAAAGATATTTTATAGGAGTAGAATTGTTCCCATCATTTCCAGTGTTTTGCAACGTTAGCTCTTTGAATAGAAGTAAAAGGGCATTAATGGTAACTAAAAATCCATCAAAACAAGGAGGTCTTTCGACAATTCTAGTACTACCTTTATCAAGATTATTGCTCTTAATTCCAACTTTTTTTAGCACCATAAAAATCTCTAAGCCCTTTTTGAGGTTGCTTTCAATCTGAGGACAGTCACTTGACAATGCACATCTATTTGGGTTCCTATCATACGATTGTCGACTATTCAAACTATCAAATAAATCGTTCATGCCCGATATAAATTCACTTGTATCAATTGCACCTTGTTCATCTTCTAATTCTCCCGTTTCGGCGCAGGTTCTCACCGCAGCTGCAACGCTTCGGCTAAATATTTGTACTGCATAAGAAACACGCATTCTCTGCGTAACTGTCGGGTTAATATGAACATCTGATAACTTCAAAAGGGACCTCGACACATTTTTTTTGTCTATTTTGTACGTTTTTCGAACATGTTGAAACTTAGTGTCTTACCAGGTAATTCAAATTTACCATTCAACCAATTGTTCCTCAAGCTTTTCATTAAATGGCAAATGTCATAAAACGGGCGTACATCGACTCGGCACGATCCTTTGTTCGAGAAAGGATTAATTCTGCATCAAGTCGGCACACCATGTCCAAGAAATTTATCAATCAACTCGGCACACTCAAGGAATATTTTGGTGAGGGGACTGTACACAAACAACACGAGACAAATTTAATAATAATAATGCTGAACAATAAGAAAGATTTCACGACAAGTAAGGGAGAGCGTTTCGTTCACGTACAAGGAAACTTAGTATGAGTCGCGCTTTGAGTGCTGCAGTAGTACTACCCCTAGGGCCTAGAGGTATCCAACGAGCGCATCCTCGCGAGAGGAAAAAAATTAACCCCTAGAGGTAGCCAAGGAGCGCATCCTCGCGAGAGGAAAAAAATTAACCCCTAGAGGTATCCAACGAGCGCATCCTCGCGAGAGGAAAAAAACGAACCCCTAGTGGTATTCAACGAGCGCATCCTACGCTACCGCGTTCCTAGATTCCTTAGGTACAGTCTGAGAACAAGTTTTTGAGGGTGTGCCGAGTTGAGCTAAATTTGAGGTGTGCCGAGTTAATAAATGTGATAATTACTTGACCGTGCCGAGTCGATGATCACCGCATAAAACGTAAATTTTGCGATCGTTAATTCAAGTAGGGTTTCTCTACTGTAGAATTTAAACGACGAAAAACTCCCCTGTTATTCGGCCCTTGGTCACATACTATTGCTCGAGGTGAGAGATTTGCTTTCATTAATTTCGCTATGAATTCAACGAGAAGGAGTTTAAGATCTTCTTGAGACATGCCTGATTCAGTTATGAAATAAACTAATGGTAGTTTCCAAGAGGTAATTAATCCTCTTACCATGAAAACCATAGCATATCTACCGATGCTAGCAGAACGACCTAAACTACCTTTATCTTCAAAACCTTCTACAAAATCTTGACTTTCGGAGAAATCGAGACATGCTTTAATCGACATTTCATCAAAACAAATTACACACTCCCTGTCAATTAAAGACATACTTTTAGCCCTGAGGGATATAGCATCAAATATATCATTGTTAAAACCTGGAAGAAATTTACTGGCAGAAAGCCAATTCGCAATAGTCGAAGGTGCGGGCAAATTAATGTTTATGTTTCTCATATATTTATACAGAGATGGACCTTTAAGTACATGGAGAGAGCCAATGCTTTCTCTGCCTTACTCCAAGGGGATCGGGCTTTATGACTTTGCATCGCAACCAAAGTCTTCGATGCTTTTGAAGCAGGAGTAGAGGATTCCTTTTTCTTTATATTTAATAATCTGGAGCCATTTAATTTTTTTTTCAATTTACATAAATTAGATGAAAGATTACGTATTGATTTTCTACTTTTAATCATCCTATTTTTGAGTTTTAAGCAATTGCCACAATCTGTGGGATCAAAAATCCTCCTGCGAGCTGTCCTTGAGGACGCAGAAACTGCACGGATTGGAGTCAAATTTATTTGAGAGGATGCGGACACTACTCGATTTTGATCATTAGACGTGGTTATTTTCCAGGGAGAACCATACATGATAGCGACCTCAACGTGTTCTTCTACTATTGGACTCAAAATTTCAACCTGAGAATTATGATCAACTTCCATTGTGAATAAAGGGCTTTGTAAAGGCGAAGCAAGAGAGGAGCTAAAATGGTTTAAAATTTTAAAAAATGGTTTTGGGATAAAGTGATAGATAAGCGATAATAATGACAATATTGTTGGTTGCTTTTAGCGCAGCCGAGCGGGTGCGATTTTCAAAACAAAGTCAAACAGCGCCATGGGCAGTGGCGGCGCATGGAACTATCGCTTGGGCTTGGGCGACCTTGGGCGGCGGCCCAAGGCGGACCGTGGCGGCATCTAGCGCTTTGGGCAGTACTACGTCGTTAAAATTACTGCCAAAAGAGAGGGTCGGTTGTTACTCTGTGTATTGGTTCCTCTGTGCACAGGGAGGTTGTGTTTCATATATGAACTCGTGGTTTTTCAGTAAACATTGCTCACCTGGAAGTTTAAATTTTTAATGATGGATTTTGATGATGATGGAGAACCTGCGCCGGTAATCGCACCGAGAAGGCAAAATGTATTAACCGTAAAACAAACTACATATCGTCTTTGATGAAAAAGCTAGGAGGTGATTTTTCTGTTTTTAACATTCTCAATGGCACTTATGCGAAAGCCTCCTTACTGGGCCCATTTCCCCCTTGTAAACAAATAAGTTATTCTTTACATTATAAATTATTATAATCGATAAAATTTTATTTCAGAGATTTTTTAACGGGTTTTCACAAGCGTAAATTGCAGCGGAAAAGGCTGCACAGGAAGAACTTAAATCACAGTTGAAAGCTGAAAAGAAAAGAATCAAATTGGAGGTACGAAACGAGTTTTATTTTAATTTTTGTATAAATACATATTATTTATGTTTTAGTCAAAGCAAGAATACAAGAAATTAGTTCACTCATACAAACCTATACCAGAGCTGGAGAAACAGTACGCCAAAGAGTTCAAAGTCGATGATGCGAAAGTCAGCGTCCTTGAACTCGACACCGATCTTTTGGCCGAAACGAATTTTCTGATAGGAAGAAACAAAGTATGCTCATTTATTTTTGTTAATTATTATTTTATTTTTTATTTATTAATTTTTTTTTTTAGGGGAAGCCAAAAGAAGTCGAGGTTCCTGAAGAAATTGAAGACGATGGTGAAGAGTTGCCCGGTATGGAGCTTAAGACAAAAAGCAAGTCAAGAAAATGATCAAAGACAACGCGAAAGTTTTGGTTCAACAAAGCAAAGCGTTTCAAACTCTGAACCGAATTCAGAAGCAAAAACAAAAAAAGAAGGCGAGCAAAGAAAAAGAGAAGAAAATGAAATAAAAGCTAAAATTCAGAAAAGAAACGTGGAAGAAATAGAAATGGACCTTGATTAATTTTTCGTTTTATTTATTCCCAAAACTTCATTTTCAATCAAAGAATTTTTTTTTTTTTTTGCGACATTTGGGAAGGAAATCCTATTTGAACAATTTTTTAAGAAATCATATTTTTTGGGTGTTAGCCAACCGCACGAGCTTTACGTCGCTACCTATTTTTTACGTGAACTACGAACTGCGACCGGTTATTTTTCTGGCCAGCTACTTTTCAGGTTAAAGCAGGTCAGTATTAAGTATTATCAGAGTGTAAAACGAACCTTCTGGCTCTAAATCATTCAGCGACAGAGGTAAAGATAATAAAGTCTTAGATGGTTATATATCGATTTCACAAATTTCTGGTGAACAACATCTAGCGATGGCTATGCTCAAAAAAATCCTGCAAATCATATTTTAAGTAGACTCCTCTTTCGCACTCTTGGAAGGGCGGGAGAACACAATCACGAACCGCAATCACAAAAGACGATAAACCGCAAAAATTATATACCGATAAAAATATTTATCATTGTCAAATTTTAGCATTTTTTGCGCTAAAATCCGTTAAAATCGACCAATTTTAACTTTCTTAAAGAAGTTATTGCGATACCCTCGACGTCGGGTTTTTGGGGATGGGTTTTCCAGACCCGGAGGGTCAAATCGAATATTGATCTTTGATCTCAACTTTGTCTGTGGTTCCGGCCGTCCATAGCATTTTTTCCGGAACACTTTACGGCCACAGTTTTTAACCGATTTTCACAAAATCTTCCTTAGTCGGAGAAGAAGAATGTAACGAGGGGATTTTTAAATTTCGAAAAAATGGCGGAGATATGTCTGTTTAAGTTTGAATTTTCCGGAACACTTTACGGCCACAATTTTCATCCGATTTTCACCAAATTTTCACGCAAATTTCTTTAGCCCGTGAAGAAATGTGACGAGGGCGATTTTTGAATTTCGAAAAAATGGCGGAGATATGTCTGTTTGAAATTTTAAAAACTCGCTGCGGCCGAAGGAGGGGGAAGTATAACGGAGGGGAAGTAAAACGTAGGGAGAAGTTATGGGAGGGGAAGTATAACGGAGTGGGAAATATATGGGAGGGGAAGTTATAAGTGAGGGGAAGTATATGGGAGGGGGAAGTTTAAGTGAGGGGTAGTATAACAGAGTTTAACTCCAAATTCCATACTTCAAAAATGGAAATTAGCGATTTGTTGACGGAATTTTAATTTTTGATGCATAAACACAAAAGACGCTGTAGCTCTTTCAAAATTTGTTGTCCGAAAGAAAAATTCCTTTCAACAAGTGCTAATTTTCATTTCAGAACTAAAAATTTGGGTTCTAACTTGAAAAGGCCATTAGCGACGAAATCTCGTGATGCAGAATGCGAAGATGCTCAAATTTGAGACAGTTGGATTCTTCGGGAAAAAATAAGTGGAATTAAAAAAAAACGAGTCTCCTAGGTCAATTTTAAACGGATTTTAGCGCAAAAAACGCTAAATTTTGACATTTTTTAAAAGTTGTCCAAATTGTCATATGAGTACTCAATCTACTTGAAATTTTGCGTAGATTACGAATCTGAAATAAAAATAGGGGTTCTCATTTGAAATAACGAAGTTAGGTTGTGTCTGGGACACCCTGTATATCCAGGCGGATTTTAAACTACACCATCAAATTCTTTGATTTAAATTAAGGGGGGTTTACATTTAACTTTTTTTCGTAAAACCACTTTTTAACGCTCTCCCAGACGCTTGCCATGTGTTTCCGGACACCCTGTATACCGTAATAAAATTAGTCTGTGATGCCTTCTGGACATCTCAATATTTTCTGGAGAACTGTATCTGACTTTAAATCGATGAAAATGAGGTAAGTAGTGACGTCATCATGTAAGAATTGACAGAGAAAAACAGATAAAGAACGTAGAAGGACTTACTACAAACGCTTGAATTACCAGAGAAAAATTGAAAACCAAAGTGACGTCACAACGTACGCTATAACCTAATATTATTTGAAGCCAGAAAAATTTGAGAAGACTTAAAGCAACTTTTTGGGCCCCGAAGGTAAATTTTGAGAAGTGTTTTCGTAGTTCAAGACTTGAAGACTACTATTCATGTTTGAGCACATCCTAAACAAGCATTTCTAGCGCATTCTCGAGTCAATGACGTACAATTTATGGCGGACAAAAGGTTTGAATAGTTATCAGTCGTATTATTTCCTGAACAAACTGGCCTATAAAGTTGTACAGGTTTCGCACGTGCTTATGAATATTATAGTCAGTCATAAAGTTTACCATTTGATTAAATTTTTACTATCGTCGAAATAACCTCTTTTTTAAATTATGTTACAATGGTTGGAAACTGTACCCCTCCCTCCTTTTACTCAACGAATCAAGATAAAGAAAACCTTTAAATTGTAACCCCTTTGTAGTCAAGTACTTATTCTGATTGCTTGCCTACCGATTGCAAATTACTAAAGTTAAAAACCCTAACGTATTTTTTACACAAAGTAGAAATAATGAACACTGGATTATATAATATATTCAATATACTATTTATAACGATTTTAAAGAAGCTCGAAGGGCAAATAGTGAGAGCTTGCGCTGTTTGAAGGAGACAAATCGATTTTAATGTAAAATTCAGTCCTAGAAAAGCCAGAAATATTAAAATTTTTCTCCATGATTGATTAATCTAAAAGGAAATAAATGATGATATTTCGAACTCATTTAGGTTAATTTTATAGGAGTCGTAAACATTAAATCAATTATTCTTTAGTAATAATTTTATGTAGAACGAATTTTCTCCCATGGATGAAGAAAGAAAAAACTGTGGCCGTAAAGTGTTCCGGAAAAAAAAATGGTACGGCCGGCCGGAACCACAGACAAAGTTGAGATCGGTGTAGATCCACATTCGAATTTATCCTACGGGGTCTGGAAAAACCCGACGTGGAGGGTATCACAATAACTTCTTTAAGGAAGTTAAAAAATCTTCCATACGTTTTGGCTTAAAAGAAGTAGGGTTAAAAGGATCAGTCTTCAGCTTCAAAAAACCCCTGAAAATTTCAACTTTCGCGTCCTCCAAAGACAGAGATCGTGCCCCCGTTTTCAAAGCTCCTCTTGGAGCCGTTAATTTTACTCCAAGTCACCTCTAGAAATTTAAACACTTCACGTTCATTTTTAACAAAAAAGTAATCTTCTAAAAAATCCTCAGGCTCAAAAATTTCGCCCACTCATATTCCGCACGTGTTCCATTCAAGTGTTTAGCATATTTTATTAAAAAGCATAAAATAGACACCCAGAAAATTTTAAGAGCGGAAATAATCCCGGAGATCAGCTTTTTAAAGGGAAAAGTCGTAAAAGAGAGGCCGACAAGTCGGGAAATGCGTTATGTCCTTTTATTATAGACATAAAAAAAGTTTTCCATAAAATATTAAAATAGAAAAATACCTTTTTTTTCTTCTCTCAGTTGTTTAATAACACAAAAAGCATTTAAATTAAAAGCCCTTATTAATACAAAAAATTTGGTATTACCTAGCATTTCATTTTAATTAATTGCTTTCTATTCAAACCCGTCGGATAATTTCTCTGAAAATCCTTTTTTATTTTTATTTATAACAAATCGACGGATCTTTCCTTTCAAAAGAAAATTCTCTGAAAGAAAAATAGAGAGAAAAAAAACTTTCATCGAATTACTTTTTAAGTGGGTAATAATAATATTTAAGTTTGTTTAAAAACTAAGGATAAATTTTTTTTAAAAATAAGAATATTCGAAACCAATATTTTTATGGCCCATAAATAATTGCAAGGCGTGTTTTAACATAATTAGTTTCGGCTTCGAATCTTTATGATGGAATTCTTCTTTTGTGGGACTATTTCAATGGGGAAAATTACTCGATGAATATTTATTGACTTATTAAGTTGAGTTTATACCCGAATTTAAAGAGTTTTTGGGATGTTTAGCGTTTTTATCCCTCAATGACATATTATTTGGCTTCAAACAACTCTTTGAATATTTTTTATGGGTATCGATGAACTGTTTTCTCGTCTTTATCGGAACGTTTGTTTATTTTATTTTTTTGTCGATGAATCAAGGAAGTCCTTGGAATTTTTTCGAACAAATCATCATTTTTTGTGTCAGCTTAATTTAGGTTTGATAAAATAGTTTATTATTATTTTCGTTCAACTTCGGCCAAAAACTTAAAAAGTTCATCGTTTGAGGGGAAAGATGGGAAAAAACGGGTGCTGCTCGACCACAAGTTAAAAAAACTACTAGTACGGCGCCAAGGGGAGCTTTCAAAACGGGGGCACGAACTTCTGTCATTGGCAGGCGGGAAAGTTAATAAAACAAATGGGTTTTTAGAAGCTAAAGAAGACCTTGTCACAGACAGAAGAATTTGTATAAATTTCGGCCCTATTTAAGAATAAATTGTGGCCCTATGTATGGATAAATTGCGGCCCTACTTATGTATAAATTGTGGCCCTATTTATGGATAAATTTCGGCCCTATTTAAGTATAATTGCGCCCTTATGTACGGATAATTGCTGCCCTATTATGGATGAATTGCGGCCCTATGTATGGATAAATTGCGGCTCTATTTATGGCTAAATTTATGTAGAAATTGCGGCCAAATTTTTGCGTAAACTTTGGCCCTATTTTTGCGTAAACTTCGGCCCTATTTATGCAGAAATTGCGGCCCAATTTTTGCGTAAACTTCGGCCATATTTATATAATTGCGGTCCGCATGATGATTAAATTTCGGCCCTATTTATATGTAAATTGCTGTCCTCATGATGGATAAATTGCGGCCCTATTTATGGATGAATTACGGCCCTATGTATGGATAAATTGCGGCTCTATTTATGGCTAAATTTATGTAGAAATTGCGGCCAAATTTTTGCGTAAACTTTGGCCCTATTTTTGGTAACTTCGGCCCTATTTATGTAGAAATTGCGGCCCAATTTTTTGGTAAATTGCGGCCCTATTTTTGCGTAAACTTCGGCCCTATTTTTATATAAATTGCGGTCCGCATGATGATTAAATTTCGGCCCTATTTATATGTAAATTGCTGTCCTCATGATGGATAAATTGCGGCCCTATTTATGTAGAAATTGCGGCCCAATTTTTGGGTAAATTGCGGCCCTATTTTGCGTAAACTTCGGCCCTTTATATATAAATGCGGTCCGCATGATGGATAAATTGCGATCCTCATGATGGATAAATTGCGACCCAATTTATGTATAATATGCGGCCCTATTTATGTTAAATTGCAGCCATATTTTTGTATAAATTGCTGTCCTCATGATGGCTAAATTGCGGCCCATTTTATGTTTAAATTGTGGCCCTATTTATGGATAAATTGCGGCCCTATTTTGCGTAAACTTCGGCCCTATTGCGTAAACTTCGGCCGTTAAAGATGTTTAAGCCTAACAAAAACTTTTTTTTTCAAAAAATCAAGGAAAACGGCGAAAAATTGGTTTAAGCCAAGTAAAAAGTAAAAAAAAATTGGGATATTTCAGGCCCAAAAATGAGATTTTTTGGCTACATAAAATGAGAAACGCGCAAAAATCACCCCCCCCCCCCAAAAAAAAAACCTTGGATAATAAAAGGTGACTTTTCAACCAGAAAAACTGAGGAAAACGCCCAAAATCAGGTTTCCCGAGCGATAGACGATTGTAAACGAATATAAATGATATCCTCCCAAAATTAAATCCTCGTGTAACAATAACCGAAGCAATAAAAAAGGACTGTAACCGTCCAGTTATAATCACTCCGGTTATTGATATTCCCATGCCAAGAGCGGGAGACGCATTCGTAGTTGGGAAATAGAAGGAACAACTTCATTTCATCCAACCATAAAACTTCGCCCACGGTAAAATTTTTTCTGTTTTTAAATCAACCTTTAATTCTTAAAAGTGAAAAAGCTTTAAAAATGAGCATCCTTGCTTTTTTAAGTTGTAAATTTTTTTGGGAACAACTTTTTTTTTAGGGTAAAATAATTAAACTAAAATAACAAGAACAATTTTTTTATATTTTCACACATTTTAGGTACACAAAAATTAAAATAGATACTTTAAAAATAATAATCTCAAGAAAATTTTATACAATCAAAAGAAAATAAATAATATTTACATAAATTAAAATACAACTTGGTTAAATTAAAAAGAAAATTAAATTGAAGAAAATTGCATCACTTGTGTTAAAAATCTAAATATTATTGCTGGGCGACGTTTATCCTGCAGTCTTAAAAGTATTGAGCCGAGCTAAATAATAGAAAATTTGTAAGTATTTTTTGAAAATAAAACGAAAACACATTTTGAAAATTGTGTTTGACATTTTTTGTGTTGTAAGCTTGAATATTGGGTACACAATTTTTTTATGAAAAAAATACCTAAAATCTTGGATGATTATATGCCATAAAATACGAAAAATTGTGGCTTCAGTGACCAAGTAAACCAGAGTTATTAAGTTAGAATTGTGAAAATTCCTTATAAGTTGATAAAGAAAACAAAAATCAGGGGCTGCAAAAGGGCCAATTGGGTTTACAAATTTTATTGCGAGGGGAGGAAGAAAAACTCATTTTCCTTTATCAACGAAAATAGTTTCTTCTTCACCGGCTAAAGAAATTGCGTGAAAATTTGGTGAAAATCGGATGAAAACTGTGGCCGTAAAGTGTTCCGGAAAACAATGCTACTGACGGCCGGCACCACAGACAAAGTTGAGATTGGTAAAATATTCGAATTGACCCTCCGGGATCTGGAAGACCCTTCCCCAAAAACCCGACGTCGAGGGTTATCGCAATAACTTCTTTAAGGAAGTTAAAAACGGCAAGGTTTTTCAAAAGTGGCTTTTGATCAAGGAAATATCAAAGAAATAGAAAAACACGCGAAATTCCGATAAAAAGGGGGGGGGGGGGCAAAGACAAAAAATACCAATGGCAATTCTTGGCTAAGAAAACTTTGAAGTATCCACCAAAAACGGGAGTTTAGGACAAAAACCAACTAAAACGTTGGTTTTTTTTTTTTTTTTTTTTCGGACAAAACTCTTGAAAAACTATCAAAAACGTTAATTCTTGCCACTAAACGTGTTGTTTTTTGGGCAAAAAAAAAAAAAAACTACTTAATTCACCAATTTTTTTTCCAAATAGAAGTTCTTCATAAAAGTACTTTCTTGTTTGAAGAGCTTCCAACGAAAACTTCCTTAAAGAAGTAATATAGGAGGGGGAAGTATAAGGGAACGTAAGTATAACGAAGGTAGGGAAAGTATAAGGAGGGGGAAGTATTAGGGAGGAGAAGATAAGGGAGGGGGAAGTTTTTTTTAATTTTCAAGTTTTTTTGTCCGAAAATTTTCCAAGTTTTTTTTTTTTTCGAAATATTACGGGTTTTTTTTAAAATTTAAATTTGCGCTTTTTTCCCTGAAACATTTTCTAAGTTCTTTTTTTTTTCGAAAATTTTCTAAGTGTCAAGGTAGGAATAATTGCTCTTTGGCCAATGGCTTGGTCTCTCTTAATGGGTAGGAGAATGAAATTTCTCCCCCTTAAAAAAAAAATAATTAAAAAGTGGCAATTTTTTACACCAAAAATTCTTTAAAATATAGGAAGTAATTGGTGAAAATTTGGTGAAAATCGGACCAAGTTCGGCCGCAGCGAATTTTTTAAATTTCAAACAGACATCTCCGCCATTTTTTCAAAATTCAAAAATCGCCCTCAAATCGCCAGTTCACCGACTGAAGAAAATGGTGAAAATCGGTTGAAAACTGTGGCCGTAAAGTAAAAAAAAAATGCTACGGCCGGATGGCACCACAGACAAAGTTGAGATC
>JACGAQ010002726.1:0-37556 GCA_014119065.1 Orius insidiosus
ATTTTTATGGTAAACTCATTTAATAAAAACAAAAAAACTGCTTTTTCAAACTCAAATCAAATGAAAAAATGTCAAAGTGGTCTTTCAAGTTCTGTAGGAAAAAAACAAAAAAAAGGCGAAGAAAAAATTTTAAACTTTATTTTTTGTACTAAATCATGTTTTTCAACAAAAAAAATATGTAAAATAAAAAATAAAAAGGCTGATTTTACTAAAATAGCACAGCCAGAATGTGTTAATGCTAAAAACAATATCACATTATGATTGACAAAGTTGAACTAAAGGATTATTAAAAAAATATATTTTAGCTATTTTGTTCTTATAAGGTCGGATGTATTGAAGTTTGTATTTATACTGTTTTGGAATAAGAGCGCTGAGAAGAATATGAGTTATGAGCGGTTATTCCCCATATTCTGTATTCGGTGTTGACGTAAGCGGGAAGGATGTAGCCACCATTTTGGAAGCGGAATTGGGTATATTTACGGTTCTGAGGGAAGCAGAAATGTCGGAGAGGGACAGCGAAGGTGACTTCGACTTCATTCGGGTTCACTTTGAGGTCGCTTGGGTTGATCTTTCCGAGATATCCGACGACTGGTAGGACTGAAAATTCTTTTCCGACGTAGATGTTACCAGATCCCCAGAGTTTAATACTGCTACGGTCGATTCCGATTTCTTCTTCGGTTTCTCTCAGAGCTGTCTCTTCCAGCGATTTGTCTTCGGGGTCTTCCATCCCGCCTGGGAAGCTCACTTGGCCGCGGTGACGTTTCAAGTCGCTCGTCCTCAGCGTGTAAAGGAGCGAAACTTCATCGTGGACAAGACAGAGCGGAATCAACACCGAAGCCCTTTTTTATTCTCATCGGTCAACTCTCTCTGCCTTACTTTAACCTCTTTCAAATTCTTTATACAACTCCCAATCGTCTCCTGCGACAGAAGCTGCTCAGTCGTCGGAAAATTTTCTAAAGCCTCGAAGACCTTTTTCTTATAAAATTTCCCAAAGATCTCCCTATTATTTCCGTCTGGCATATTCTCATGATATTTATCATTCTTTTATTGTTAACTGTACATTTCGATTCAAATCTTATAAACCAAAACTAAAATTTAGAAAGTTTTTTACCTTTTTTTGACTAGTTTACGTCAGGTGACTTTCAAATAAACTTCAATAATTAAAATTTTGATTTCCTTGAGAAAAATTCTTATCAGGTTTTGAAAAACAATTGATAAGGAGTATCGATTGTTCTTATCTTCGTTTAGATTGTAGGGTCTTATCACTCGTTCACCTGAATCCGTTCAAATGACGTACTATGTACATTTTTTACCATATGCATTACTATATATCACTATAATACAACTAAGTAGTCTAGTAATTAATCATTTTAAGTAATCGATAAGGAATCAATTGAAAGGTTGTAATTGGGTTATAGATTGTAGGTTATGTTTTTGTTATATAAAAAACACACGTATATTTGAGATTACCATTCATTAGAATCTGTTTGAATCCATATTTTGGTTAAAATGGGTGGTAAGAAGCAGCAAGCACAGCGGACGAAAATAATACGAAGGTGATTTTTTTTTCTTTATGCAATATGTCACTACTATCGAATTTTTTTAGCCTTCTAGTAGTGGAAGGTCTGCGGAAATGGTGCAGTCTTCACCTTCGTCCTCGTCTTTTGCGAGTTTTAAAACTCCGCAGTATCAGACGAAATTCGTACCTCCGGTAGCAGACGTCATAGATCCAAATTTAGACCCGAATTTTCAGGTTTTGTTTAAGAAAATGAACAAGAAGGATCCGACGACTCGTTATAAGGTGAATGATCAGAAGACGTCGCTTTGCTATTTCTTGCTGTCATTAGAGGAATGTTGAATTTTTCTTGGTTTTAGGCGCTTCAAGAGTTCATTGTGTTATGCAATCAAAGCGAAGCAAATGTTGTGACGGATGCTTTGCCATCATGGGTTCGAATTTATTCAAATTTAGTCGTTGACCTCGAACACCGAGTGCGAGAAGCTGCTCAAAACGCACACCGTGCAATAGTGAGCAAAGTTGGCAGAAATTTGGCGCCATTTATTAAGCAGATTGCTCCTCTCTGGTTTATATCGCAGTACGACACTCACGCTCCAGCAGCTTCTGCAGCATCTCGTGCCTTCAAGGTGCGTTCATTGTAATTATTTTTATGATTGTAACCTTGATTTCAGGAGGCTTTTCCACCGCATAAAATTGTCGATGTCATCACATTTTGCCAAGCGGAAATCCTTCAGTACATCTCAGAAAACTTACTAGCTCAAGCTCCAATTGTATTCAACAAAAAAGAGTAATTAAATAACTTTTCTTTTTGGGTAGTTAGCTAGCTACTGCATAAAACTGGGCTCTTTTTCTTTCTTATATATCGCGAAAAACAACCTTAAACGTAGCAAAGGTTGGTTAGGCCAAATTACATAGGATGGCACCCAAGAAACGGGTGAAAGATCACAGGAAAACCTGTAAATTTTGTGTTTTATGGCCGAAAAATTAGTAAAAACTCCTTAAAATTAGGTAGTTCTTTCGAAAATGGAGAAATCGCTGGAAAACAATTACTGAGTTTTTATATTTTAGAAACAAACAAATGGAAGAAAAAGAAGCAAGATATGAACGAATTGTCGTCTGCTGTCTAAACGGCTATGGCCTCTTTCTCACCAAAATCCCTCTCGACAAACTAGATTCAATTAAAGAAATCAACAATAGAATCATCTCAAGTGTAAACTTTTGGAAATTTTGTCGATACAAAGCAGGACCGGTAAGTACAAAATTGATTCTTGATTATTTCATGTTTCCATTTCAGGTCAGAGCTGCTTGGTTTTCCCTATTATCAATTATGTGTCAGCACGTTCCAGTTCTATTAGAAAACGAGCAAAAGCGAGCCATAAATTGTGTTCTAATTCATGTCAATGATTACGATCCTGTTGCTCTTCCTGCAGCTTGGGAAGCGACTTTACAAATTGTCAACAACTTTCCGGTAAAAATTAAACAAAAAAATGAACTAACTTTCAACCTTTTTTCTTTTAGAACTGCTGGGAGCATGTGAATATAGAAAAGTTTTTTATTCCGAAGCTTCTGAGTATATTAAATCATGGAGGGCAAGGGAATGCTTCTTTGATTTATCCAAATCTTCTTCCGCTGCTGAGTCGCGTTCCTGATTCAATGATTGAAGATAAACTCGACTTTTTTCAGAAGGTTTTCGCCAGTTTTATAACTGGATTCAAACAGTCCAGTGTAGTTCAGAGTCTTTCGGAAAGTGAAGCGGTCGCTACATCTTTCAACGAATGTATACGATATTTCATTCTTCAAAATGCAGACGATTTAAACTTCTGTTATGAACTTTCTGAATTTGTAAGTCCAATCTGTTGTGAAGGTTTTTGACTCTTTTAGATTATAAAAGCAGCAAATGCAATCATGCTGGAACCTTCGCAGAAACATATCGTAGCACCATTTTACACCTCGTTGACCCAAACTTTACTCCATTGGAACAAAAATGAGAAAAACAACCCTAACTATGGTCTTCTTGCTGAACGTTTTTGGGAAAAAATCGTCACCGTCAGCATCCAGAATATTGACGATAATATCCACGACAAAGACATTATTCAATCCATTTATAATAATCATTATAATTTTATAATAATACTCAATGAACCTGGTGTTAAGAAAAAGAAAAAAATGAGGGTAAAAGAAAACATAAAATTAAATAAGTATTATTTTATTTTTATTTTTAGGTGCAATTTGTGACTGATGTTGACAAAGATACTCCAAAGAAGACAGAAGAGACTTCAGTCTCAGAATTAAAATCGAACGAAATCAGCGAAAAAGTTTCACCATTTGTTGAAAAAGTTGGCGAAAAGTATTTTTCGATCGTTTTTGGTGATCTGAACGGCGAGTGTAAACTTTGTACTATCAATCATCTCTGGAATATAACAAAAACCCTTCCGAATGATCAAATTGGCAGACTTATGAAGAGTGCGAAGATGGATTTAAGCGAAATCGTTCGAGCTTGGTTGGAAGAGGGACAAATCACGAGTTGTGCTTTGGTTGGCTTCGTTTTCAATACCATCGACCATCTTGAATCTGATGAGAAAAAAACTTCTGTTTATCTCTTCTTCTAGAGGTAAGCCCAAGAAACCCTTTTATCTGATTTTTGGAGTTTTTCTTGAGTTTTCTGCGGATCCTTTTCCTTTCAAATTGGGGTTTTTAATATTGAATTTTCAGGGTCGCCCGGATGAGACGTTGCAAGAATCGATGAAAGCTGCAATTTACGATGCGAAACCAAAGCCTGGTTTGTGCGAGTGGCTTCAGTCAACTTCTGTCCGCTCAGTCGTCGAAGAAATACTCAAAAAGATAAATATCGAAAGCGAAACTAACCCAATATTCCAATATTGTCTCATGACTAATAAATCTGGAGGTAAAATGAACAATAACAAAAGAATGAATTTTTTGTGTATAAAAGTTAAACAGAAATTTGTACAACCCTGTATTAATTTTTTTCCTTTTAGATTTCATTCTTGGAAGTGATACGGTTTCTGCGATATTAAACATTTTGTCGGAACTTTTGAAAAGAAGCGAGATTTCGATTGAGAACGCCAATACAATTATTCAACCGTTGTTTAGTATTCGGAATCATCGGAACTTGGAAAGTCTGAGCGAAGAAATACTACACATTTTGGAGTATCTGTTTAGGGCGATGGTGATTCAGAAGAATTTCAATGTGAGCAATATTTGGCAGAGTGGAGTCGTCCTTTTCTCGTCTTTGGATAGCACCGAGCGTCAGTTTTCTCAGCATATCGAGAACTGTGCTTTGCTTATATCGCAGTATTTGAATTATCCGTAAGTTTTTTCAGTTTTAAGTTTCCCTCCGGCCCACTGATCCCACTTTTGATGCCAAAAACATAGGTATCCCACTTCTGATGTCAGAAGCATTGTAGACAAGACTTCGGTTATTCTCCATTTTCACTGTTTTGAAAGATCCTGGCCCTATTTATTTATGCCCATAAAATCCTGCAATTTAATGTTTATTTTTAGGGAAGAAGAGATCGATATCAATGGTGCAGTCAAAGTCTCATTTATGCTTCTCAATGCGATCGTTCAGGGTGATAAAGACGTAATGAATTCATCAGGAAAAGAAATCTGCAAACGTTTTCTTTCGACCGTTCTCGACGATGCAGTCAACAACTGGGAAGGAGAGATCGTGAATGTTTGCCGAACGATCGAAATTCTCGATGGAAAGCTCCCCTATCAAAATAAAAACGTCAAAAACAGTTTATTTATACAAAAAGGACCTTGGGATCCTTTATGTAACCTTAATATACAATCTTACCTCTCGAGTTTATTCTACTGTGTGAAATATATGACGATTTTAATGGATGCTCAATATGGAGAAGAAAATGCAGACGACGAACTTGTTTTTGAACATCTTCATTTGCAGTTTATGAGCGAACATTATTCAGAACTTTTTGATTATTTGGCGAAAATCACTCATGGATTACGTCTTTGTCGTCCGATAATGGAGTCCTTCGTCAATGTTCGTATATAACATTTTTCCCCTCTTGCAATTTTTAAATAATTTTTCTAGACCAAACAATGCCATTCTGTGTACGAAATTTTCACTGAGATCACCCCAGATTTGAAAGAGCTCATTCAAAGGTTGAAAGACTGGTCATCGTTTAAATCATTCTGCGAGAAAAGGTATTTCTAATGTCATAGTGCCATTGTGCGAACTCAAGAGTCCTTAACCACTGACCCACAATTAACTTTCGTTTTTAGCTCCACTGATGCTTTGTGGGAAAAAACTTTAAAAATAATCGAAGAAGAATTTTCTGAACATAAAAATGTAAGTGTTGATTTGCTCTAAGGATTACAAAAATCTCTTTTTTCGATGTTTTAAAAATTGAACATTTTTTCAGACATACAAGAAAGACGAAAGCTTCCACCTTGAAGAAATCACCCTTGAAAGTCTTTTCAGTTTACGAAAACGGATGGAAAATCGAGAAATCGCTGATAAAAATGTTGAAAACTTACTGGAATCGATTATTTCATTTTATAATGAAAGTTGTCAAAAGTAAGAGATTCTCTCACCAAATTATTGGTCTTAAAAAAATTGTTTTCTCTCCAGTGAAATTGACAGTATGGACGGAAATGAGCTTTGTCTAAATTCTGAAATTATGTGGTTCCTTTTGTCCGCCATCCGATTCTACCCTAACTCATTAAAAAATAAACATGAAGATTTCATTTTGTTAAAATTGGCAACACTAATAGAAAAAGTCCACGATGTGAATTCTCATAGATTTACCGTTGAGGTAATTTATTTATTTATTTTGTTTTAATCGTTGTTTTTAGTTTATTCGTTTTGTAACTTCCGTGTGTCACTTACATGATGAGTTTGCCTCCTACTGCGTTTCTAAAGAAAAGCAAAAGCTTCTTGACGAATGGGAAGAGCTTTTTGCCAGCGATTCTTACGATTATCTTGCCCAAATGTGGACACAATTGGCTGGTATGCATTTTTTTGTAATATGAACATTGAATTCATAAATATGAATATAGATCCATAAACTATCACATTCATGTGCTCATTAGCCTTGATTCACTATGTTTTTCTTGGTTTTTAGAAAAAACGTTAGATTCCAACTTTGACCATGTTGGGCTTAAATATTTGACGACTTTAAGTCATATAATGACGGTGATTACTTCCGTTGAATTTCGTATACGATGCCTTTCTTTTGGAACGATTCTAAAAATACAATGAAATGGCTTCAAATTGGGACCGAATGTATCATTTCGCCTTACATTCCTGTGCAGTTTACGTCATATCATTTGTTATCAAAGTATGTTGTGGTTGATCAATTATTTTTTGAATTAACAGATTTTTTTCAGTATTGTTAATCCGTTGGTTAAGTTAGATAGTTCATGTGATGAGCAGACGCTTGACAAACTATCTTGTCATCAGTTACTTTCTAGACTGACGGAAACATAATGTCGTCACTGCTCTTCTTCAAGATTATCAGTAAGCTTTGGGTTAATCAGCTGTATGAAATTTGACGGAGTTGATCTTAAGTTTTAGCACTAGCTGTACTATAGCTCCTTGTTCGGAGAGTTTCACCTATACTTGGGCTTATCTTCTGTTGTGGTCGCTTCTTCTAAAATTGTGCTATTGTGGCGACACGAATACTCGTTATGTCTACACTTTGTGGATCAAGTATATTTTTATTATTTTGAACCCTGAGGTCTGACCTTTCAATTTATGGAATAGTTTTTGACAGAGCCCAATTCTCCTGCCCATATTGAGGTAGTAAAAAGTCACTCTTGGAGAAGGGTATCAAAAAGCATTTTTTGTCAAATAACTGGAAAACTAGGAGGTTTAGCACAGAACATGTTAAGTACTAAAATAATCTGCATTAAATTTCCTATACAAAGTGTTTAGAACATAATTTGGTGAAGCAAACTTTTTCGGAGTTATGAACCATCAAAAAAAAATTTGTTTTATATCATTTTTGACTAATGCTTTCACATAAGTTGAATGGTCATTTTATTTTCCTAACTGCAATAGCTAATTTATTGATTAATAACATTTTAGGCAGCAAGAATTGACTGGTCCTTTTATGCAGAGTGTGGTCCGACTCATGCCTGATTTCATTTTGACCAATACAAAATTAAATAATAAATCCGAACTATTTGTTAAGCCACCTCTATTGAATTTCGGTATGTTATTTGATGTAGATAGGTAGAATTCATTTATTTTTTGAAGGTATCTGTACGAGTGAAAGTTTGAGTAATTTTCATGTTGGCTCTACTCGAATCTACTTCGAACTCTTCCAGCAGTTGTAAGACTTTGGTGTGGAGAAGCCGATCCAAAGTTTTATTCATTTATTGAAAAAATGACTGTCACTCATGTCTCGCCTGTTATTTGCGATGATGAGTTAAAAACGTTGAAGGAGCACAATGGAGCTTTTGAAAATATGAAGGTAAATCTGCTTTTTTTGGGTACTTATACAATATTTTATTCAGGTTCAAACTTATCCATCGGCGAGGGAAGTTTCTGCACTTTATTCGATTGAAGATACGGCGATGGAACTGGCGATAAAACTCGCAAATAATCCTTTAAGTCCGCCAAAAGTTGAGATAATCAAAGGCTTCACGACAACAAGCCAGTCGAAATTCGTCATGCAATTAACCATATTTTTGACCCATCAGGTAAATGTATTTGACGGTGAAGGGACGGGGTAAACTTAGTGAGGATGTAATCCTACCACATTATCATCAAGGACTTCAGGAGGAATTAAATTAATCTTTTTTTCTGAATTATTTTCTTCAGAATGGCTCATTATGGGATGCTTTGATGTTGTGGAAAAGCAATCTGGACAGGAAATTTGAAGGGATCGAAGAATGTTACATTTGCTTTTCTATCGTCCACACTTCAACCCAGCAACTTCCCAAAGTTTCATGTCAAACATGCAAAAAGAAATTCCATTCGTACTGTCTCGTAAGTGTTTTTTTTTTCTTCTTTTATTAGCTTTTATGTCTTAACATTTTTTACAGATGCGGTGGTTTATGACTAGTAATAAATCGACCTGTCCTATTTGCCGAAATCATTTTTAAATTAAATCTAATTGTTTACAAGGCTAGTGTAAATTTTAAGTTGTAATAAAATAATTATTGTTTAAATTTTAATTTTATGAGTATAAAATAAGAGAAGAGTAAGACGCAAGCCGCGATTATTAATTTTCGTATGAGGACTGAATTGGTCCCTTGGATGCTTTGAATTATTTCGTTGTTTAATTCGAAGACTTTTTTGCTTTCGGTGATGATTCCGACTTTGGTTTTGACGTCGACGTTTTCAGCGATGGCGTTGATTTTGTCGACGATTTGTTTTTTGATGTTATAGATGTTGGAGTTTCCAAAATCGGTCACTGCGTAGCCTTCTTTAGATTTCGTCGTTCCTTTAAGTTTATCGACGATAGAACGTTTCTTCATGATGATCTGACCTCCAGAGAGGAGGCCCATGTAAAGGTGGTAGACGTAGGCGATGAGATGGTTAGGGTTTTCCGATTCGACTTTTTCGAGGTGTGATAGGTAGTTGGCCACACTGACGCGAATTTCGTAGTCTCTTCGCCAGTTTGGACCGAGGTAGTGGTCGAGATCTTTTTCAAACGCTTCCGTTCTTTTCATCCCCTCGACGTACATGTCGCCAAGCGGCTCCCCTTTATGACGTTCCATCGCCTCTTCGAGGAAACGGAATATCTCATAGAAAACAAGGAGCCCTTCCGCATATACTTTATCATTTGAAGAAGCTAAAAATGAAATACTTAAATAAAACTTAGTCCCTGATAACTTGAAATTACCGATGGCCAATTTGGCGTTGACGAGAGCATCAGAAATGGAATGTAGTTCCCTCGTCGTGTTCCTTAATTGACGATTAAACGGAATTTCCGTTTCTGAAGGCATTTTTACATGGAAAACTTCAAGTATAATCCGTGCAGAATGACATTTTGTTTACGTATCTCAAAACCTTCAGTAAAAATCGTTTGAGGTTTATCAGGATAACCGTATCAATCATAGAAGGTTTGATTACATGGTTTGGTTATAATGCAAGAGGACCAACGAAACGACGAAGTTGATGGCTTTTCTTGAGAAGTGGATTATCAAGAGCGTAAAGAAGGAAAAAAAACTCAAGTTTTTGAGCTTTTCCTACCTCTTTTTACCCGAATAGTTTTCCTTGTTTTTGAACGGAAAAACACTTTTTTCCCCTGATTTTAGGAGATTTTCTCAGTCCTTAGTATAAGAAATTCCTTTTGTATTATATTTTTGGGCTTTCTTACTCTTTTTTTTCTTTGGTTTTTTGATGGGGGAACCACCTTTTCCTGGTAAAAAGCGATTTCCCAGCTCCGCCGAAAACCGCCTTTTTAAACGGTGTTTTGAGCATTGCTTGTTGTGACCGAAAAACCACTTTTTAAATCCGATTTTTAGGCGTTTTCCTCGGTTTTCAAACCGGATAACGTTATATCATATTGTTTGGATTTACATTTAGTTATCAAGCATGGGTATCAAAATGGGGGGGAAAATGCACGTTGGTACATATTTGCATAAAAAAACCGAAAGCTCATAAAAAACCGAGGAAAATCTACGAAAGGTTTTGACCAACGAGGATGGAAGTTTACAGATTATTACATGGTCCTTGGTTTTGACTATAAAAGTTCTGTAGAACGTAAACTCGAAAGCGTTTTCTGTGCTCAATTTTATTTGGCAGAAGTTCCCATTTTAATTTTTGAAGTCATGTACATTCCGACGATGAGACCAAAGAGACCGATGGCGCTTCCGAAGATTTCGACGACAAGAATTTTGACAAAAAGCGAAGGATTTGCGGCGTCCGCAAGTGCTGCACCGGATCCAATGATCCCGACAGCGACGCCGCAGAAAAGGTTGACGATCCCGACCTCTAGACCTGCTGCGAACATGACGAAGCCTGAAAGTCTGTTGACACTCGAGACGGTATCCGTCACTGGCCCCGGAGAATCGAATCTGTTCAAACTCCCGGAGAGTACGATAGCGGTGATCAACCCGTAAATTGCTACCGCTTCACAGAAAATGACCGAGATTAGATTCTTCGTTTTGATTCTGGGCGTTCGTACGCCGCCTCCGAGAATTGAAACTGCGGTCGTATGGATTCCCAATGCGGCGCCGCATGCCGACAGAGAAACCGATAATGATATCCCTAGAATACACCATAAATAAGGGGATGTATTCTCTAAAAACCAGCCGATACTTAGCTTATTAACTTCGCCTGTTATAACGACGTGAAAAAATATCACACCGAAGACACCAAAGAATACAGCACCAAAAAATGAAGCAAGCAAAACGTACCTCATTCTTTCTTCACCTCTTTAAAATATCCCTTTTGACGATATGAGTCAGTTTTAGAAAAAGAAGAGTAGGTAAACCTTTTAACAGAACTGAAAACAGATGCTTGAGGTTCATAATTTTACTGCAAAATTCCCTAGATTAAAAAAAGGGCAAAACATATGAGGCGCTCCGGGTACGAAGGGCGAACTCGACAAAACGTAGGTAGTTTTGAGATATTCGCATTTTAAAGTTTCGGTTTTTACGTATTTAAAGAGGAAAAAATGGCGAACTCAACATAAAAATTATATGGGTGTATTCACCAAGAGGTCTAGAATCTGAAAATGAAAAAAAAAACCCGGGACCCTTCCCCAAAAACCCGACGTCGAGGGTATCACAATAACTTCTTTAAGGAAGTTCAAAAAAATTGTCCGATGTCGAGTTCGCCCTTCGTACCCGTAGCGCCTCATATTAACTATGGAAAATGTTTCTAAAATTGGCTAAACAGCTTTTTGCCACCGTTCTTATAGCATTTTAAGATACCTATCGAGCGTATTTTGCCATTATGTTGATTTCATTTTACCCTTGACCTCATTATTTTTAAACTGCTATTTCATCATTCGAAATATAAAAAATTTCTTGTTTAAATATTACCTTGAATATATTATTATCATTTAAAAGGAAAATTATTTTTTGTCGGTGTGAAATCCAGATCATAAATTAATGTCCCACTTCACGTGTCTGTGATGTCAATAATGATTGAAAATTAATGTGGGAAGAAAAATGGGGGGAAACAATTTTGCATGAAATGAACGCTATTCAATCAACAAGGAAGTATAAGGGTGTGAAATAGATTCCACCAGAAGCACAATCAGTAATGAATCTGGATTATTTGGTCTAAATCTTCAGAAGACTTATTTTTAAATCCCTAAGCCCAAAAATTCAACTCCTCTTTGAAGCCGATTCCATGAGTACAATGCGTGACGTTATACTAAACGTCTTAATTATCGATTTGTACGTACATAGCGGTAATATAATATTTAATGGAAAGAATACTAACTTTTTATATGTTTGGTTAAGTATTGAATATTTATAAATACGTGACAAATATTTCCTTCAAATCACGTTCGGTTTTCGAGAGGTGAACATGAACAGACGAGAGAAAACGCCGGTCGTTACCATACGAAATGCCTACAAGAGATATTCACCAAAAGCGGTTATTTTGGCCGGGCTGAATATGACCATAAGAAGAGGAACAATGTAAGTCTTTATTTTGATCAAAAAGTTTCGCTAAAGTGCTCCGTGGGTTAGTGGTTAAGATCTCTGACCAACGGAGGATGTGAGTCGGTAATCAGATTGTGGAATTGTTGGAATAAAACGAAGATGAAATAATCCCAACTAAGTGGGATTTGAACCTTCTGGGTTATATGTCCAACACTTCCAACTGAGAATGAAAAGACACCATTGGTGACCTCTGAAAAAATTAAAAATCTAATATTTTTTAAAAATGATGCTGGAAGATATGGACTCCTTGGTCCAAGCGGATGCGGAAAAACCACTATGTTGAGCTGCATAGTCGGAAGACAAACTTTCGATTCCGGTTTGATAAATGTCGAATTCAAGCATAAACGCCAAGTGGGATACATGCCTCAGGTAAGTTTTTATAAATTTGAAAAACAAAGTATATTAAAAATCTTTCGGCTACAGGACATCAATCTAAGCGGAGACCTTTCAATAATGGAAGCCCTCGTTTTTTACGGCCGGATCTATTTGATGGACGTCGATGAAATTTATTCGAAAGCGAGCGATCTTATTAAATTTTTGGAATTACCTCCGAAAAACCGGATTATCAAAAACTGCAGGTTCCTTATAATTTTATGATTTTCTCAAAACTTCGTTTTTAGAGCTCCCAAAAGGCTGAACTTATGTTTTTACTCCAAAATGTTAGGTGCTCATATTAGGTGGTAAAAAGTTACATAGGTTTGAAGGAGAAGGCTGTCAAAAAGCGCTTGTGAACACTTTTTAACACTCAATATGGGCTACGCATAAAACTTGTCCAAATACATTTTCCCATAAATTGAAAGGCCTAGGACCCGATCGCGCAGTGCTAATAGGAAGAATCTCTTTTTGATTTACAAAAAGCCATAATGCATACTGATCTTTTCCACAGCGGTGGGCAGCAGAGAAGGATTTCGATGGCAGTGACGTTAATACACGATCCAGATCTGCTCATACTGGACGAGCCGACTGTCGGATTAGACCCAGTTCTATGTGAAAAGTAATCCAGTCTTGAAATGGATGGATCGCAAATAAATTTATTTTTTAGGATCATGAAGTTTTTAGTCCATCTTGTTGAAGAAAGAGATAAAACGATTGTTATCACCACTCATTATATAGAAGAAGCCAGAAATTCGAATACAGTGAGTACTGAGGAGTGGGGAACTTGAGTGCTGAAAAATTTAGATCCGCCCTGGACACTTTGGTAGCACTGTACGTCTCTAATTTTTAGATCGGTTTGATGAGAGGAGGAGTCCTTTTGGCCGAAGAATCTCCTCAAGCGCTTATGAAGCGATTCAACTGCGAGCACTTAGAAGACGTTTTTTTGATCCTCAGTGCCAAACAAGACACAGACAACGATAGAGTATTTAAATGTATATTTTATAACTTTTAAACAATTTGATTTAAGAATTTAATGCCTTATCCGGCTATAAATAAACCTCCTGCTCCATTTGAAACAAAAGAGATTTTCAACTATAAAAGATTCAAGACGCAATTGGATAAAAATTTGACTTGGACGTACCGAAATTGGGCGTGAGTGTTTTCAGGTTTTATCAGGTTTCTTTTAGAGCAGATCTGGCTGCTGCCCTTTCAGGGCGTGGTAGTTTTTAGGTCATTTTTGGCCTCATTGCACGGAGCAATAAACGTGTTAGATGATGATCGATTTTTAGTATTACTTTGTTTGTCTGCTTCGTACCAACATTGACGATGTATCTGTGCTGCGTGAACGACATAAAAAGTATGGTGACAAAACCTATCGGAACCGTCATCCCGGAAGACCTTATCTGCTCTTCGAACTTCACCAGAATCCGACCTTGTCTCCCCGATAACCTCGATTTCGCATGCCGCTACATTCAGATACTGGACAAAAGTTATCCTGCCGTACGTTGTTTAAGCCTCATTTTTTGGTTAATTTTTTATTTTACTTTTTAAGGTCGTGTATCAGAGCATAGATGAGGCGTATCATGATGCTAAAAAAGGCATCGTGACGGGCGTGGTAGAGATCAAAAGAAATTTTACTCAAAATGTTATGACCAGGTTGGAAAAACAGACGGACGCACCAGACGATGTCATCGATCAGTCAACTTTGGAAGTCACCCTAGATATGACAAGTAATCAATTTCAGCACTTTCTTCTTTAAAAAATACTTTTGCAGTACCATTACATGCATTGTTGATTGTCGAACATGTCTACGAGTCCCTTCAGAAGTTATTGGAAGAAGTTTGCCTCGCTTGCAACATCAACACGAAGCTAACCCGGATTCCCATATACGTAAATGAAATTTTTTTTACAATTAAATCCTATAAGCATTTCAGTACGAAGAACCTATATTTGGATATGAAAGTATGAAGTACATCACGACCTTTTTACCAGCGATTTTGTGCCCGTAAATACTCGTATTATTTAAATTCTATTCATTAATTTGGTTTAGGTTTGTGTTCTACATAACTTTTGTGTATACTTCGACTGCTTTGATGACGGAGAAGGAATCTGGGTTGCTTGAAAGGAATCAAATAGCTGGTAATGTGGGTTCAAAAATGGCTAAGATGCAGGGCGAAGGCCAACCGATGTAGGCTACACAATTCTTTTTTTTTATATACTATTTGGGTTATAGATCATGCGTAATCTCGTAAATGGGGAACGTATATTTTAATTACAATTAAAAGTTACAGAGGGAGAAAAGAATGAAAAAAACGGATATTCCACGACCGGTTTCGGCGTAATACGCCTCATCAGGTGGACTATTTCCTTATTTCTCATTCTCCTACTTTTTACTTGACTTTCATTAGACGGTATTATGGACCCTGCGGGAAGGGGGACAAACTATCCGTTTATTCGGCACCCCCCCCCCCCCAGCCCCGGAGAATGAAAAATAAGGAAATAGTCCACCTGATGAGGCGTATTACGCCGAAACCGGTCGTGGAATATCCGTTTTTTTCATTCTTTCTCCCTCTGTAACTTTTAATTGTAAATAATTCTTTTTGTTTGCTTAAGGTTTGACACTTTCCGAAATACTTACGGCCCAAATAATCGTCCAAATGGTCGTCCTGACGCTTCAGAACTTCTGCATATTTTCGGTCGTCTACGGCTACTTTGACAGTGACCTCATCGGAAAATTCTCTCATATTTATTTCTTGGTATTTCTCTGTGAAATGTTCGGTATGGCGTACGGCATCTTTTTGGCATTTTTCATGAGTAAGGAGATTATGGTGACGTATTCGGGGATCGGAACAATGCTTACGACTTTTACATTATGCGGTAAAGAGAAAAAACTTTTTTGAATAGTTTTAAAATTTCTTTTTAGGTTGCTTATGGCCAATAGAAGGTCAACATTGGATAGTTTCTTCGTTCGGAAAACTTGTCCCGATTACGTACTCGGTCAAGGGATACTTCGATGTTTCCTTGAGAGGAAGAGAACTGGATGAAGTTTTACCTTCAATCATCTTGCCACTCATAGGAACTTTTTCCATCGCTGCATTAATAATTTTATTCTTTAGGCTTAAACTTATCAACGTTTAAAAATGTTCAAAACTTCAAAATAAAAGCTTAGCAACACGATTAACGTTTTAAATGGATTGAGTGGGAAAAAAATCCTTAGTTTCGTCTAAAATAGCAAAAACCAGGGGAGATTTATGAGCCTTACATTTGCGTTGCCTACGGCTTCTATGTTCATGAAGTCCATTTCCATTAGATGAACAACGCCGATTTAAAGCGGTTGTCATGTCCGATATACGGACATCCCTTGTCTTCGCTTCGGTACAAATTAAACCCTTTAATGGGACAATTCAAAATCGTTACATGAAATGGATGGGCGTCATTTTATTTATGTATTTGACCTCCAAAGCAATGTGTGGTAATGTGACATTAGGCCTAAATTTGAGCCGAAAACCTAAGTTGCACCAATTTGAGCGGAGGGTTTGGCGGAAATCGATTTACAAAAGTAGTTTTTTTAAATGAATAAATGCACCGTAATAATGGCTATCAGGGTTAAATTGAAGAAAGAATCCAGTACTCCATGATTTCCATAATTCACCCGCGATAAAACTTTTATTTGCCATGTTTTTGATGTGAATTAAAATGTGTGTAGATTATCGATGCGTTGCGTACAAATTGAAAAGGTCGGATTATTCTTGGGGTTCGATTTCGAGGTGAAAAGGCTCTCCCCGGGGAAGGGATCATTCCGAACAAAAGGAGGATGGATTTTGAACTAGGATGATGTATTTTGCATCCATTGTATAAAATGTTACCGTAAAAGGTCACAATGCTCGTCGAAATCGTCCTTTCAACCGCATTTCCCTCTTCTAATATTCCGAGTACGAAATAAAGATTTTAATAATAAACTCCGGGGTATTTAATCAGTAAAACGTCACGTTAAATTGCAAATTAAAGAAGAAAAAATCTTTTTGGTTATAAATAAAAAAACTAAACAACAAAATGCAACATTGTATCATTTTTGAAGCTTTTGCCTTTCTTAAGTTGTGAGTGGAAAATGCCTAGCATCGGGTAAAAAGGATAGTAAATGCTTTTTGAACAGCCTCTGTGAAGAAATGACTGTGATAACGGGTATCTCACGACGCGTTTCGGCTTAATAAGCCTCGTCAGGTGAGCTATTCCCTCTATCACAATCATTTCTATCTTTTCTTAGAGAAGTGGCGGCGTTGAGGTTTTTGGGGGACGATTTGTCTCCAGCTTCCCGCAGTTTCCACTAATTCTCTCGTAGATAGGTCCACAGAGAAAAGATAGAAATGATTGTGATAGAGGGAATAGCTCACCTGACGAGGCTTATTAAGCCGAAACGCGTCGTGAGATACCCGTTATCACAGTCATTTCTTCCTCTATTATTGGTTAATTGTTTGATATTAAAATCAATTTGCGTATAGCAATCAAAATTAAAATAAGTAAAGTAATGCCTTGGCAGCAGTTCTGTCATAAAAACCAATAAGGAGGTGGTGAGTGGCTCTATCTCTTAGAGAAGTGGCGGCGTTGAGGTTTTTGGGGGACGATTTGTCTCCAGCTTCCCGCAGTTTCCACTAATTCTCTCGTAGATAGGTCCACAGAGAAAAGATAGAAATGATTGTGATAGAGGGAATAGCTCACCTGACGAGGCTTATTAAGCCGAAACGCGTCGTGAGATACCCGTTATCACAGTCATTTCTTCCTCTATTATTGGTTAATTGTTTGATATTAAAATCAATTTGCGTATAGCAATCAAAATTAAAATAAGCCTCTGTGAAGCTAATTTTTTTTTCAGAGCGAAAATGACGCCACGTGCTGTTCCATGCAATGCATGAGCCCTGATGTTGTAACTGCCCATTTTCATTTTTGCAAATAAAAACTGATCGATGGTATGAAGAAGTTTGGGCTATTCACCCACCTTGATACCTATGTACATACTTAATTTTAAAATATAGACCTAAAAAATCTACTAACAAATTTTCGTCGGGCCTAGCTCTAGCAACTTTTTAACATTCTCAAAGAGAAGTTATTGTATTACCCTCCCTGACCAGAAGATCGAGAAGAGCATGGAAGCGTTTCGAGGACGAGACTGTGTGTTGGCAAGGGTGAAATCGATTGTTTGGTTTTTAATTAAATCACAATCGAAGGTTTTAAGAATCAGAATGTCATGGTAATTAAGCTCAAACTGAAGATTTTCGAAAGGACTAAAGGGAGAGGATGTTATCAAAGGATATCAAGAGGGAGCTGAGCTAGTTACGAGTTGGAAGGAAGTGTAAACAACCCTTGTAAACGTAAAGGGAGGAAGGTTGTAGAGAGGCTAAGATGTTCTCCAGCCTCCCTTTTCCACTAAAGGTGGATTGGGGTGGAGTCTAATCGGCTTCTCCCCCGGCAGCCCCCCTCCCTACCCGCCACGACGAAACAGTTTCCCTTCTACCCTTCATGATCTACAACCTCCCCGCCTCCGGTGGCAACCAATGTACTATGTTCCGCCACAAAAGGCCAGAAATAAACTGGTCGGAATCGGCTTTCAATTCCTCGCCCTTCAACCCAGCTTCCCCACCCCACCACCCCGGAAAACCCTTTAGAAACGCCATTACACCAAACGTCGTCTCACCAAAGGCTCAGACTCAATCCTATTTTAACGTTTTATGCTTTTGAAAAATATGGGAGGAAAAATAAAATATAAATCGTTTTAAATTGCGAAAAAAGTTATCAAAGAATAAGGAAACATAGCTCCACAGTTTTCAGGCTTCGTGCCAAGTTAAACAATTTTTACCGTATAATGGAGCTTTTTTCCCCTGGTTTTTGGCTCAGAGGAACCTTTTGTCTCGATTTCAAGGAAACGCCACTTACACTGGATTATTGGGAGTTCTGAGCCTAAAAGAACCTTCTTTTCCTAATCATATGGAGTTTCATCAGTTTTCTAATCAGTCCAGAAACATTTTTTTACCAAAAAACCTCCATTTGACAGATTTTCGGTCATTTTCCTTCATAATTTACCCTGTGGATTCCCTTTCCACTCGAGCTGAGTTCTCCTGGGAAATTTATTGTCTTAATCTAATCTACTTTGGAGAAAAAATTGTTGAAAGTGTGTTGGGTTAAAAAGTGGTAATTTTGTTTAATTTTCGCGGGAAAAATTGGAATTAACCTCTTTAGAATGTATTTTTTTTCGATTTGGTTTTTGGTAGGAAAACAATAGAAGAGTTAGTGAGGCGAAAAAATATCGAACGGAGAAGCGTAAGGAGTAGAAAAATGCGAAAAATGAGGTGGTCACCTCATTACCCTCTGTCAGAAGACTTGAGTGAAGAGGGTTGTATTGTGAAGGGTAAGGTGTGAATGTGTGCGTGAGGTTTTTTTTCTCTCTTCTCTCTCTCCCCGGGAGGGAGCGGTGAGAGAAAGTCCAGCTGACGTCGGGCGAGGGGTCGGCGGGGAACAGTGAAGGCCCTCGGCTTAGGAGAGAACCATCACATCACCTCTCATTACCTTCCGACCCTTCCCTAAGTTTACAACAAGTTATGAGTCACGTGTTAGAATAAATAACAGCCCAGCTTTCTCTCCCTCTCTTAAGTCTCCAAAGATCATTTCGCTACACTAAACATCCCCTCGACAAAGCTCAAACGAAAGGCTCATCCTCCAAACTCCCACAATTCCTAAAGATACAATATCGTTGATTTCGATCGTCTTTGAACTCCTTGAGTTAGTGGAGATACCGCCTATTTTATCCTAAAACGGATCCAAGGCGCACAAAAGCTTTCAAGACCTATCGGTCTTGCGGGCTTGGTAGTAGAAAAGGTATTTACGTGTAGCTGGATATTCCCACATCTCCGTATACTATGTTGGAATGGATTATTAACTTCCTCAACTCAAAGAGAAGTTGTAGTATTACCCTCCAAGTCTGGTTATTTGGGAAAGGGTTTCTCAGACCCCGTAGAGGAAAATTGATTAGTCTTTTTTATCGATTAAGGAATGTCTGAAATTTTGAATTACAAAAACTATCTTGATGATGTTGTAATTCAAAAAATATCTTCTATTCAAGCGATTTAGAAACCTTGTTTTCGGCGGTAGATCCGGGCGGTTGGCCCAGAGCTTTCGGGAAAGAGCGGAAGCTTTTTCTGACATCCAATCTTACTTGAAGGTAATCCTTATTTACTTGGTACAGGTCACGCTACCGTTATATTGGACACTTGGGGAGTCCGCTGAAAAAATCCAGGTTATCGATCCCAGAAAATAAGAACGATAACGATAACCGTTTTTTCAATTTTCTACCTTCGGCGCCGGTGAGAAGTGACTCAAGAATGGCCCTAGGATTAACGTGTTTTTAGAAAGTTTCAACATGATCGCATAAAGTTATTTACAAAGTAGGTGTACTTAGAGGATCAAAAAGGATATAAAGTTTGTAATTTTAGTTAAATTCAATTTAGGCGTTATCATTCGTGGCTCTTCCCGCTTTTCATGTTGGTTTTACAGGCGTTCGTTTTATTTAGAGCGAAAAGCGTTTGGATACACCCCTCCTCACCGTTCATGGAGGGGGATGGGGGGTCGCTCTCTTCACAAACAAATACAGTCGAATAACAAAACTCGTGACGAAGTTCACAGAGAAATTAATCAGAAAATCCGGCATTTGATCCGCCCGACCGGAAAGTTTACTATATAACGTTTTCACCGTGGCACTTTTCAACAAAAACCCCCGCCCACTCTTTTTGAACCCTGTTGGATTTTAGCATACAACAGGACTGAATTTCAAAGTGTTTACAAACATGATAAACACCGGTTATATTCGAGTTTGTTCAACGGTTGTTTTAAAGAGAGGTCGGAGGGTAAACGGTCTGAGAAATCCGAGTTCGCACCCTCTCCCATTGGCAGCCCTATCGCTTTCTAATTACTTGTATCTCCCGCAATCCGGATCATCCTCCCTTTCCCTCTCGCCTCTACAGATGATACGGTTTAAACAAAGCATAATCCAGTTGTCTTACATGTCCACTTCCCCCATCAGATCCCTCAAATTCCCGATTCGACAACAAAAGCCCTTTAATCAAATTTTTCCTGTCAAATTGTTCCGTTTAAACGTTGTGGTCCCTATTAATACCTTTTTGAAAATTAATATTTTAATTTGATTGTATTTTTTATTTTGTTCATTCAAATTGCTGTAGGTACATACATCATAATGACACTCTCCAGATTCCTCAACGTCCACTATAGCCATGAGTGTTTGGAGGAGTTAAAAGTATCGGAAAAACTGGTGACGGACGGCACAGGCCATAGGGTCGCTAAATACCACTACCTGCTGATTATAATGACGTAGTGAGTACCTTGTAAAAATTATGGAGCAGTTACCATCTCACCTTCCGTGCTTCCGACTTGCTATAGCATAAGGGACACTAGTACCTGTAAGATCCCCAGAACATAGGTACAGCAATGTTTTGTAGTGGAAGGTGGAACCTTATGGTAAGATTCTTGACTGAAAGCTAATGCTTCCTTCATCATTGTTATTTTTAAGACCTGGACAAAATTAGTTGGTCATTTGCCGCAGGAACACACAATTTTGGTATGATCTCCATCAAATGCGATAGATCTTTGGGGTCAGTTTCTAAAGTGAATTAATTATGTTTCACTTATATGATGAGCTCGCACCTGCTCTCTTGTCATCCACCACCGTCCTTTCGGTCTTTCTCTCTCTCCGAAGTCGTCCCGTTTCTTTCCTTCCTTTACTACCTTCTTCCCTCTTTCCTTCCTCTTCCCTCAACAACCTCGTTATCCATATTTTAAAATTTATTTTTCCAAATTAAAACTTGTGGAAAAGCACCATTATAAATCTCCATCAAATGCGATAGATCTTTGGGGTCAGTTCCTAAAGTGAATTATTTTTCTACAACGATTAGAGAGGAGGGTGAAGGAAGGAAATAATAATTGGAGCCGAACCAGAAAGTCTAGTGAATTTAAATAATATATTCACTTCCTTTCCCCTCGTTTGAATAAGTGAGAAGGTGTAAGAAATTAAGTGAGGTCTAGGATAAGGGCGGTTGAGAGTGGTGAACATCTTGATCTCCCTTCTCTCTCCCGCTTTCATCCCCCTCCCGCCGTCGCCGACTCACGAACCCTTCATTAATTGATTATCCTCCCCGCCCTCCTCTTTCGGCCGTGAGAGCTCGCACCTGCTCTCTTGTCATTACACCGCCACCGTCCTTGCGGTCTTTCTCTCCCTCCGAAATCGTCCCGTCTCTCTTTCCTTCCTTTACTACCTTCTTCCCTCTTTCCTTCCTCTTCCCTCAACAACCTCGTCATCCATATTTTAAAAATTAATCTTCCAACTTAAAACTTGTGGAAAAGCACCATTATAAATTTTTTGTAATATTTAAACTTATCATTTTGTAATGGGCCCTAAGCCCCATAAGATGTGGGATACCTATACACGTTCCCGACATCAGAAGTGGGATCTGGAATCAGAATTGGAATACGACTAGTGCCGGCTGTTAAAGAACAGTCGTCAGTCTTTTTTACACGAGTCAAAGGGATTGTGAGCCTCTTCGGTACTGCTCCCTCCCTTATTCTCCGATTCTTCTTATTCTATGAGCTTAGTCTAAACAGCCGGATAGCACCCTTAAAAGCTACTGACTATCTCTGAATTCGGCATTCCTCGGGTCTTAGGCGACCCAGAAGGTTCAAACGCGTAATTTATCGATCACAACTTTATTCTTGTAGTCACTTCGTCCCATGAAGAGTGTCCACCTCCGCTCATACTGTTGAGAGATTTAAAGAATTTCTTTTCCCATGAAGCCGTGGGAATACTTGAAGTGTTTTTAAATGAAAATAAAGGGTTTAAAAACGCGATTATAAAATTCAATAGATACATAAACTAAAAAACAAAATCAAAATATGTTTTTTAATAAACAAAACATAGGAGGGAACGTGATGAAAAATATGTTTCTCGACACTTGTGACCCTTTGGTTTCCCAGAGGGAGAAGTCCCCGGATTCCGGCCGAGATCAGGGACATATGTTTGCCTCCGTTCACGTGACTCGTTCAGTTTTACAATGTTTGCTTTAACACTTCCTCCCTTGGAATAATATCGCCGGCCGACACTCCCCACCCCACCTGCTAAAGCCATACTTGAAACGGACGTGCGACTCTCCATGAAAAAGCAAATGGGGGACGGGTATTAAGTGGTTAATAAGTACTCGGATTTTCAACCTAATTCGCATCAAGTGTTATTTTTAAGCGTAACGCATAGATTTCCGTCTTACGCCCCTAAAAATTAAATAACCACTTAAAATAATTTCATGCTCATTGTATCAGTGTTTTTTTCCCACAATTTTTCAAGCGGTGTTGCCCAGTATAAGCGTGTTGAATATAAAATGAACAAGTTCACTTCAAATTTTCGAAAAGAAATTTATTTCTCGAGAATGTAACGGTAGAAAAGTTAGGCCCGGAAGATTGAAGTTGGGAAATGGAGTAACGAGTATAATAAGGCGTCGAGAATGGCGAAGGGAGCGAAGGAGGGGTTGAAATGGCTTCCTTAATTACCTTCTCGCAAGAGATTCAATGAAGAAGTTCCTTCCTCACCCGCCTACAAAGTCGTTAAGAAGTGTGTGTGTGTGGTGCAAATTAAATTAGAAAGGAGGTTAAGAACCTCAAAAACCCATTAACGCTCCTTTTCAACTTTTTTATAACTTTCGGTAATCAAAAATCAATGTTTTTTAATTTTTTAAAAGTCATTAAATTGTTATTGACGTTAACAACTGCATGCACCTTCGAAGTCACAATAATTTCTGGGATTTTCCTATTTTTAAGTAATTTGAAATTTTCGCTGTTCACACCCGCCCCGTTTTGTCTGGCTAGGCAATCTCATTTTATCTTCCTCGATACTCAATTTAAAAAAAAAATTGAATGTTCTTATTCCTTGGGAAAATTCCCTTCCACATCCAAACCTATAGGTATGTATAATCATTTCATGGAGTCAATTTATTTATAACACACTACTAGACAGCGGTATTTCTCAAAAAACTTCATGAAACTTTTGTCAATTTCTAACTAAAGACTTCATTGCCGATCATAACCTCTTTCGAACTGGTTTTTATTGATTTTAAGAAGGAGAATTCGTCCGTATTTTTTAATTTTGTGACAAAAAATCCAAAGTAGCTTAAACTTTCATACCTTTCATGTTGGAATCGAAAAGCAGATCTGGGATTAGGGGTAGAATAGAAAATATTTGGCAGGTGAAGAGGGTTTTCTTTCATTTTATCTTTAGGCGTATCCAAGTGTCGAATATTTTCCCTATTTTTTCCTTATTCGCAAAACTTTTTATTTTTCCATCCTGATAGAGAATAAAAATATATTTTTTTAAATTTAAATTCGCTATAAATTTTCTTTTATTTATTTTTTCTTTGATCTTTTTCATCGTTTTTTCTTATAACGTCGACGGAGGGGATAAAGGAAGCAATTTTCAATAAAATATCATAGGTAAAAAAAACGGCAGACCCGACCCCCGAAAAACCCGACTCGGAGGGTAATACAATAACTTCTTTAAGTACGTTAAAAATAGGTTTCTCATGCCACAAAGGTAAACATATGAGCGATGTTTGAACAGATTAATCCGCCATTAAGTAGAGTCACGTATCCCCAAGGTAATTTCCAGCTAAATAGGTCTTGGGTTAATAGACTAGAAGGGATGAAAGGGGGTTTAACGAACGTCATAAATTTTAACTTGGAGAAATAAATAAAGAAAACAATCAAAATTAAATTAAAATGTCCCACGCGATTGTCTCTTTTGTTTATTTAACACGAAATGGGGGTTGGAAAAAAGTTTGAATTTTATTTTTTTGGCTTCCTTTTTCCTGTTGTTTACATGGTTGGCAACATTGCGTCTATTGAATCCAGTGCCTCTTTGATCGTTGACAAGGAAGAGCGGTTTTCGATCGAGGTTTTAGTTTGGCTTTGAAACCCTTTGACCTGCGAGGGTTTCAAAAGGGGCGGAAAGCAAAACAGGCTCGTCCAAAACCTCTCGAAACCGCTCGAAATCTCTGTCATTAAATCGAGAAATCAGAGAGAACCTAAAACGTTTTTCCTAAAAGAATCTGAAGATCGTAGATTGGTCAAAAAGTTAGTTGAGATTTTTTCTTAGACAGGCCCAGAGGTCAAAGCGAGTGGCCCAAGAATTTTTTCATAGTTCACTTCCTCAAAGAAGCCTCTACTAAGATGTCTGGAAATCTTGAGATCATTCGCCTCGTAAAACGCTTTTTAAGCGATTTTTGAAGTGAAAAATAGAAGTAAAAAGGGTGTATGACCAACAACGTGTGAAATACACGGATTACACAGCTGAGAGGGTGCAGACCGTGAAATAAGGAGAGGGGAGAAAACCATTGTTACCAACTTCCCCTTTCTACTTTATTCCTTTTTAAACTCTTTTTAATTATTTTTATTTAAAATCTTAATGATTTTCACTGCTACCACCTGTTAGGATTAGCGAAAGGTTCAGTTCTTTTGGAAAAGGGAAAAAGAAGGTTCAGCTTTACCCGCTTTTTTGCAGGGCGTCCGTCAGTAGCACAGCCATTCATAGAACTCCTAGGAATCAAAGTTGGGCTTAAGGTAGCATAGATTCTCGGCAGAAAAGATGGCACCCTTGAAATCGAATCTCAAGATTGATCTATAGTCAAGGTACTACGGATTACCAGAAATCCATTGAGAGAAAGAAAAAAAAGGCAGTAAAAATTCCTGGAGAACTTTGAAGAGTTTCGTCGTTTTCCGACTGTCGTTGATGGATGACGGAATATAATAGAGTTGGAGAAAGGATGACCCATCAACTGCGAGAGCGTTAAGTGAGATATTTGTTAACGGAGGAGGGAACCGAGAGGCGAAGTTGCCACACCTGAAACTTGCGGGAGTGCTTGTCAAGATTAATGTTGCTTCTCGACTTAATGAACGGTATATTCGGTGGGGACTCACTTAAGACCTTCTACTTTCCATTACTCATCCCCCAGAATCTCCCTCACTACAAAACTCAATTCGACTCAAAACGTTTTTATTTTCTAAGAAACAATTTTCTTTTGAATAAAACCATTGTTTGATGATTCATTTTCTTTTTTATCAAGCAAAATGTGATACTTAGCGCCTTAATCTTAAGGAAAGACATCTTTTTCTGATTTAAAAAAAAGAAACTAGACGTAGCGATAAAGAGGACACCCCAAGCGTCCTAACATACGCGAGCCTAGCTGAAGGAAAATGTCGAAGGAAACAAAATTTACTAGACCTTGGCTCGTAGCTTTTGGTTCTCTTAACTATTGGGACTGTACCTCTGTCTCACGACTCTTTGATCATTTTTGTCTCTCGCCCTAGCCGAAAGCGAGTTAGCCTCAGAATCTACTGACTTTCTCCACGATGTAGACGCGTGGTATATACGCGGCTAGCCAAATTGACAGGAGTTTACCTATTTGTAGTTAGTACTATTCCCCAACTCACTTACTTAAACTAGTTAAAGAGACAAATACGTGGGGGTACCAATAGTCAAATGAGGGCTCGCAATCTCTTGGACTCGTGCACAGAAAACTGACCGTACGACCGTTTAGCCTGTGAGCTTGCGGTTCGTCAATGTTTTGTCTCGTTTCTTTCGGTATTTTTTCAGCTCATTGGATGATCATTCAGTATTCTACAGTTGCCTGAAAAAGACATGTTTAAGTAAAAGGAACGTTATAAAATTATTTAGTTTAGAACCAACTTTTCAACTCTTTCTTTTTTCCATTGGCTAAACACCAGCATAAATCAATCAAATGGCTCTTTGGCCTTTTCCCTTCAATATGAAGAAGGGATGGGTGGAAGGGGTGGCGGTGTTGGCCTGGATTGATTGTGTACTAGGTAGGAGCCTGCGAAGGAGGGTTGAAGAGAGGACGCGTCGAAGGGTGGGTTTCGGTTGCTGTTGAAGAGGAAGGGGTAGGAGGGGGTTACTGCTAAGTTGTTACTGACTCTACTGCTCTAGTCAGCCGTTCGTGAAAGTCGGGCGGTGGGGGAAACGACGACCACGCCTTCTCGATACGCCCACCAGGACTCCCAGCTACTCTTCTCACTCGGTCACATTCTCCTTCTCACTCCCTCGTTCTATATACATATATATATCCCCACCTTTTAAAGAGTCAAACCATTCTGTCACTGCTTTCCTTATTCGTCACACCTCTGTAAATACTCACTATTTTCATTTCACTCAGGTACAAAGTGCTTTCTTTAATATTTAAAAATTTCTTTTACAAAATTTTTTTACAAAGTATTTAATGCTAAGTATTTTTTTAAAGCTAATCCGAGAGGAGGAATCATGATGGTTTGACCTCTTGGCGTCTGGAGAATGGGAACAGGTAAATTTGTTTTTATTATGATAAAATAATTTTTTATTACACAAAAAATACTTTAACCACTGGCCTATATACGAGTTATTTTTCATATAATGAGATGCATAATTTCATTTCCGTGTCAGTGACCACTGTTGAAGGGCACTTTTTCCTCCGTTCTGCACATCTCCACAAAATATTACCGTTTTTATAAGCTTTGTGCTTCAAAAATTTAAATTTCTCGACAATTATCGCCACGGAGCGCTCGGATGATACAATCGTTATCCGCGACATCTTAGAACTAACTTAATTCCTAAACATAATTTTGTTTGATTACGAATCGGTTTGTTTACTCTGATAGTTAGACAATAGGAGACAGACAACTAGACAATAGGAGGTGACGAGTAGGTCTACAGCCACTTAAAATGTTCCTTAGAATAACCCTTACATTTTTTTTCTTTTATCGTCAATAAAATTAATTTATTATTGATTGTTTGACAATTAATGATTTTGATAGTTTTTGATAAAACAATGACATTGTTTTGATTGTTAAAAAAATAAAAATTACAGCCAAATTAGCCTTTCACTAATTCCGAGAGCGCATATAGGGGAAAAGGGGTTACGGGGAAATTTCTCATCGCACAATACATTACTTTTTTTAATAATTTTTTTTTTTTTTTTTTTTTTTTTTTTTTTTTTTTTTTTTTTTTTTTTTTTTTTTTTTTTTAACTCTTTTGACCGAAAATAAATTTCTTTCTACGGGATTTTTGGGAGTTCTTTGACGGAGAAGTGTGCCGTTTTTCTCGGTATCCGATTTTTTCGGATTTCCAGGAATTTCCTTCGGTCTTTAAATAACGATTTGCTGATTGTAGCAAAAGGGTTGTAAAGCATTGGCCTTACCAAAAATTAACGAAAGCTGGTTCCTTATATTGAAAATTATCAAAAGCTCCAGTTTCTACAACTGCCAGTCTAGAAACTGCAGTGGTCAGCATTAACACTTTTTGACATTTGCGAAAAATGTCAACTTTCAACATAACTCAATAATAACTCCGCCAAAAGACATGAAAGAAAAGATTGTAAGGGTTTTAGGATTTTTTCCTAATCATTCTCTCGAGAGTAACCATTTTGTGGGATTTTCAAGCGTTTTCTTTGGTTTATCTGCTTAATAAAACCCCATTTTACCTGGTTTCCTTGACCATTCGACCCAAGTGGCATCCTTCTTCTTAATCTTATGGTCTAGAATTTACTGGGCTTGCGGGCGCAACTCGGGATGTCCAATTTAACTATGAACTGAGATTAGTGCGTATTAAAGGGATCACATTAGTGCTTTTGTGTAGCAAATCTTTAAGCCGAGAAAACCCCTTTTCCTTCCAAATTTTTGGGAGTTTTCCACGGTTTTACAAAGGAAAATTCTCATTTTCCTTATTTAAGGCGATTTTTACCCCGATCCTCCACTCGAACGAACCAATATCCTTAAAAAGACTTTTTTGCCAAATGAGAGTAGGGGGGTCAAAATTCTTCTGCCTTTATTTTCAAAAAAATAAACACCTTTTCGACTCGTCTAGGACATGTTTTTCGTGTGGTGGTAATAGCGAGGACTCTTTCACACACTTTTTGTGTGATTGCCCGGCTCTTCGGGAGGCGCGCCTTTCAAGCTTTGACGACCACATCCTTTCATTCTCCTTCCTTTTGTCCCTACTCAGAGATGTCAATTTCAAATCCAATCTGTATAAGTTTTTTAAAATTTGCCCTACCTAAGAAGATTTAACCTATTTTTATCTCCATTTTTTGTCGACGGTTTTTTTTTTTTTAGTACAAAATGAATTGTAACGCTTATGTAAGCTATACAAATAAACTCAAATAAATAAATAATTTAAGGCGATTTCCTCGCACTTTCACCGCGAAAATCACCCCGTTTACCAGGTTTTAACTCATCTTTCGACCGAGAAAATAGGAATTGAATTTTTTTTCTGTGTTTTATATGGAAGAACGCTGATCAATAAATCATTTCTTTTGGTCAGATTTATTTGGGTTTTTTCCCGGCCATTCTTTAATATATACTTCCAAACCTAGGATCCCGCTCATTTTTATGTCTAAAAAAAAGGAATAATGAAGGCCCCTTCGAAAACAGAGATCATGATATTATTGTTTTCTTACTTTTATGCATTTAAAACGCGCAAATCTGAAATACTTTTCTTTTTTATTGTTATTGCTAGGTTGTTACAAAAGTCCTTGTGCATATCAAGTTGTTTACATTGAGGTCTCTAATTTAATCCTTATTTCCTTGTGAATAAGGAATTTTGTAACAACCTAGTATTATTTTTTATTTTATTCAAACCTCAAATGTTTAGAGATGATTTGATTCCCCCGTACAAATTCAAACATAACAACGACATAATTTATTGCATTCAGCTGATCATAATCAACTCTCGCTCCTTCTTAATATCCGCGCATCGACAATATCAAATTATTTCAAATAATTAAATACTTACACAAAAAAACTAGATTTCGAATATTTTTATGTTCTATATAATTTTAAGCAGATACAAAATTCTGTAAGGAAAATCTCGTAATGCTCTCAATGGGATCTTTGAAAACGGCAATGGCCTTTCCGCTCTCCGTCATTGGAAGGGGCGGAAAAATGAAGTTTTCGTTTTTTTTAAAGATATTTAAATTTTTTTGCCAAATACCGACTAAGTTTGGATCGTTAACTAAATTAAAGGGGGGGGGGGCTTGGAAAAACATTTTTTTAATGAACGAATTTTTCATTAGGAACGATTTGCTTTAATAACAGAAAATTCAGGGGCAAAGATTTCCGAGGTTACCTTCAACGTATAGGTTTTTGAAAAAAAGGTTTTTTTTCCCCTGTCGAGACCAAGAGAGGAAGCAAAAAGAAAATAAAGACGGCGAACGTAACAAAAAAAAAAGAATCGCTTCCCCGCTAATAGCCCTTATGAAATGGAAAGGGCGTTTAGCCGAAAACTTGTTTATATTCCATTAGTCGAACGGAGGGTGTATAAGGGGTGTGGAAATCAATTCAAAGCGTGTCACAACCAACCCCTCTCACCCTCTCGACATCGAAACCCTCAACGATAGGGAAAACCACCGCATCCTTGGTCATGCACCCCCGTCACCACTTTCTAACAAACCTCTCTTTAAACGTTAAATTTTTCAAGTTGATCGTTCGAACGTGTAGAGAGTACTCGGGGATCATCCGTAGTCGTCATTTAGGCTACGGCTTACCTAGGGCACAGTGTGCTTGAAGGGACTCTCACACCGGAGATTCCACTGAAAATTTTTCCGCAATCGAAAGCTTTCTTGAAAGCATTAAAGAGGCTCGGCGAATGGATGGATCGTTTTCACGGCGGATTGTGGGCCCGTGGTTGGTCTAAAGTTTTTTGTCTCTTTGGGCACTTCCTTAGGCTTGGCTGGCGTACCCAAAGTGCCATGCAAATGAATCATAAAACCCTGCATTCTAGCTATCGACTAGAAAAGCGACAGGTCCTAGGATCAAATACTTGAAATGCTATATTCCAAGAGACTCGAATGACTAAAACTATGATGAATGACTGCTTAGAGACTAATTCGCCTTGTTGGCATCGGGCCGTGGGTAAAACATCAAGTGTTTTAGATTATCCGCAAAAGGAGAGGGGAGGGCGCAACCGTGTGTGTGACCTCTCATTTCAATTGCAAATTAATATGACATACGTGGAGGGTGAGGGTTGGAAGTTCGAAAAGGGAGAAAGTGGCGTATAATGTTTTATTGCGACCCATAAATAAATTAATACGTCAATCCTTAAGCGGACTATTTATTCCTATAGGCCTTTCAATATCCGATTATGCTCCATTGAATTTGGCTTTGTTTCTAGGTGACCGACTGCTGGATATTCCTTGCAAAGTTTGTGGGGATAGAAGTTCTGGAAAACACTACGGGATTTACAGTTGTGACGGTAAAAAAAATTTTTAATTTTTTAATTCCCCTTTTTCCATGCCAAGTGGACAGAAATTGTCCGAACCTCACCCTTCCCTTCACAGGGATGGGCGCGGCAAAGGAACTCTGATGACGTCATGAATTGCCGCTACGACCAAAAATCGTGTAGTTCTACATTCGGCCATGGCAATGCTTTACGTAAGAGCTCTGGAAGGCGTCGCCATATTAAAGCTTTTCCTATGAGATTTTTCAATTTAAAAAAAAATTCGGATATCCGCCTACTTATTATCCGATGATTTTGAAATATTCTATTTTAAAATGTAATTAATTTTTTTTCGGTAGGTTGTTCTGGTTTCTTCAAAAGGAGCATTCACCGTAATCGGGTTTATACGTGTAAAGCCCAAGGGGACTTGAAAGGACGTTGCCCTATCGACAAAACCCACAGGAACCAGTGCCGAGCTTGCAGGCTGACCAAGTGCTTTCAGTCAGCCATGAATAAAGACGGTAAGTGGGATTTTAAGTAAACAATATCTTAGTCTGAACATAGCTCTGATGCAGCACTAGAAAGGTTTTTAAATAAAAATTTTAAAGCATTTTTTTACTTATATAAAAAAAAAGCTTATTTGGTTGATATACAAAAGACGACTTGAGGAGGGAAGAGTGTTAGAAATGACGCCCGAGGGTCCTTCTTTAGAAGCCGTGGTTGAGTTAGAGTGGTTCATGGGAAAGATTGAAACGCCTGGGGCCCTTTTAATTCATCTCCCGGGCCAAGAAGCGCTTCGGAAGTTAAGTACCTACTCGAGAGTAAAACTTCATGTAAGTCGGTCAGAATGGGGAGGGAGGTCGATCTTTTTTTCTTCAGCCGGAAATCGCTTTCGGGATTTCTTTTTAATTTAAGCCCGATGAAAAATTAAAGAAGAGGGAGTGCGAATACGAGAGGGTTAAAGGTTTTAGCGCGTGTATAACTCATGGACCGATGGAGGCTTTAAGCCATCGAGTGCTGGTATTCCCATGCCCTTACATCACACTTTGTGATTCACCGCCCCTATAATTATCAACTATTCATCACCCTAAATAAATAATTTTTTTATAAACTTTATTTTTTTTACAAAAGGTTTGTCGTAACGGTATATTTATGAGGGAAACATTAAAAAAAAAGGTTCTATAGAAGGAAAGAAACCGATGTCTGGAAGACATTGAATAAGCTATAAATCCAGAATAGAACTCTACTTGGCAGATGTAACAAAAGAAATAAAAGAGGCCCTTTTGGTTATATTTCCCGGTCGTATGATACCCATCAAAATGAACAAAAGAGGACAATATTTCAAAAAAGCTTTCTCGATTCTTATAATCTCGATCGGGGAGCTCTCCGAAAAAACGTAATTGAATCTTTTTTATTCCGAATTTCGATATAGAGCTTTGCTTTTAATTAATTCGAACAAAGTACTAAGAAAACAACGAGTTTATTAAATAATCTGCTAAAGGTGTGTTTGGAGCCAACATTGATGATTATAGTCCTGATTGGTTGGAAAGCATGCTCAAACATGTATGCAAATAGGAGAGACCACTGCCCAATTATTTGGATCTCGGATACCTGTGTGTATAATATTATTACAGGGGGAATGAGGTTAACCGATGTTTTCCTACAATCAGTTCATTTGTTCAAATATATCGGGTGGAATGAGGAAGGCTATTAACAACGGGATTACGCTTCATCTCTAATATCAATACAGTTTATTGTTTTACATAAAGAATCCAAAATTATGAAATCTCGCTAAGAAAGTGGTTTTGACGGATTATTTGGCATATTCGGAACTTGGCAGATGTAAAAAGGGAACATCCTAGATGAACAAAGTGTTTGTTGGAAAAAGTTGCTTGAGTGCTTTTACATAATGATGGAGACCGGAAGAAGAAAGTGGCTAACAAGCACATGACCAACAGCCTAAATGACCTTGTTTACATCTGTATTCAAGAGGGTGGGAGGGGGCACATTCCCCTGTCAGTTTTTTTTCATACTTCACAAAAAATGGTTAATTTCATAAAGATTTTGAAATAGCGTGATAAAGGTCTAAGGGGAGCCAAGAGAGGGGAAAAAACGTTATAAAAGTTGATGAGTGGGAAGTGGAACTAATTAGCCCTCAGGATTAGGGTGTGAAGATTGAGCTGGCTGAAATAGGAAAAAAAGGGCCGGTCGGGAAAGAAGAAAGGGGGTAAAAATAATCCGAGGATGATCCCATTTGAGGAAAAAAGAAGAAGACTAATGACATTATCTCTGGACGAAAGGATCCTTCGTGTGTTATGGTGCGTCTCACTTAATCCTTCTTCCTTCTTTTTAAGGAAAGGAAGGGTTGAGCCAATTATGTTTTTCTTTCGAATTTCGAGATTTCCAACTTATCACTTTCAACGTTAATCTCTTCTTTTAAACAAATTTTTTCCCCACGGGTTTTAAAAAAAGGGTTTCTTTGTTTTTGTCCAACGTGAAAGTCTCGAAGAAAGCTTTTAAAGCGTCAAGCTCATCCATCCAAAAATCAACTCTTTCATAAATAAAAAGATTGGAAAATGTATTTCTCTGTACAAAGTCGTCATTTGAAGCACACGTTTTGACACGATAGCTAAACTCGCAAAGCCGGTGTTTAACCCGCGTTAAATTTCTCCTCCCTCGCGTTAATTCCCTCGATATTGGTTCTCCACACGATTGAAACACGACGTATTACCTGTTTAGAAATGAGATCGTTATATCCAATCATCGGATATTGTGACAACCCATGAGCAAACAACGAAATGAGTTACAAACAACAGACGTTACACAATCCCGCTCCTCTTTATACGGCAAATTAGAGTCTTGAATACGTCTTAAGTTCATAATGTCAATTTTCCGTTCTATATTCGTCTTTTAACAGGAGTTGGTAAAGTTGTTTTCCGTCTTCCCTCCGTCAATTGTAGTGTTTAGGAGAGGAACTTGCCCTAAACTGATCCTCTTAACTCGAAAACTTCTCCCATTAGAGCTTTAAAGGAAAGCCCCGTCTCCCATGACTTACACAATTCCATCCAAGCTTATCACCCCTCTCTTGTCCAAAGACTTTAACTTTGAACTAAAATAACGATCGTCAGGAACTCATTCGGGTTCCATTTACTTGAGGTTCCTTGAGTCTGTGGGATGGCTGATCACCATTAAATTAGAGAGAAAGATTGAAATGTGTTTCATTTGACTAAGAGAATAATGATATTTAAATCATATCATAATATGATTTAACGGGAGAACATATTCAAAGATTCAAAATATCTTTAGTTTATTCGCCAGTACAAAAAAAACAGGCGACCGAATTATAGGGGAACTAGTTCAGGCCGTTGGTCATGTGCTTGTTTGCCGCTTACTTGTTCCCGTCTCTGGTCTTATCAATCATGTAAAAAAGAGTGCTTGGCAACGCCCAAAAATCATGGAATCCAGCAACTGCTACGAATGGATCCCTCAAGAGCCGTCAACTCTATCAGTACTCGTGGCTGGGCGGATTCCAGGGCCACTCAGTCCCGGTCTTACCTCATTTTCGCCTACCTACATCTAGGTATCTTTCTCGCTGTTCCGTAATCAGTATCCAAGATGCCCGGGTTCGACACTTCCCGGTCCCCGAGTTAGTCCCCAGTACACAACTTCCCACTAGAGACCAAAAGCTACGTGAGTTGATGCGAGCATTTTTGACCTATGCCCATAATGGAGCTATCTGGTACCTAGGTACGCCTACTAGTGTAGTCCTTAGATTTTATGTAAAGCTTTACAGTTTACCCAAAAGAACCAATTTTTTCCCCAATTACACCTACTTTGTACGAGACGTTTAATTAAGAAGGGGCCAGCCTTGAAACATGTCCTTTGAGCCTTTCGGAGGGAAGAGATGGGAAGGGATAACGACGGGCCCCCATGTCCCTTTTTAATTGCCATGCAAAACGCCTGGTTCAATATTAGACTTGGTGATTGAGGACGGGTAGAACAAGCACCTTGGTAAATATTAACTTTTCACTTTATATCTTCTACCCCTCTTTATCAGAGTTTTCCTTCATCTCGGCCTCTTTTCACGTTTGTGTCCCTTTTTTCACGCTCCTTTAATCGACTTTCATGAATTTTCTTTGTCGTTTTGGTCAAACAGGGTTAATTAGGAGTTTCGGACCTTTTTCTTTTGTAAAAAGAACTCTTTTTTTAGCTGTGCAGCATGAAAGAGGGCCGAGGAAGCCGAAACCTTCGAAGGAAGGGGAAAGTCCGGTGAGGCAGATTTCGATCACGAGCGGAAGCTGCCTGGAAAACTCGCAACCTTCGCCTCTTAAATTGACGGCGCCTTCATATCAGCCGCCTCTTCCGCAGTCCGAAAGTCCGGAGAGGCGCCCTCAGCCGATTTTCGTGACACACCAACCTCCGGGACTTCTCCAGCTTCTAATGTCCGCCGAAAAATGCCAGGTAATCGAGCGGAACCGAATTAAAACAGATGGGGGGTCGTTCGGGAAAAGGGAAACGAATTGAGACGAAAGGGAACGCAGACAATGAATACGTGAACGGGTCAGGTGGTTTGACTGGTTCCAGCTGGAAAAGACCACGTGGTCACGTCAACATCATCCCTGACTCAACATCCCTGACGTCATCTCCCCTTTTCAAATTTAATCACCAACTCTCTTTTAATCTGTCAAGGGATCATCACTTTCATTACATCATCCTCACAAGATTTACCCTTTTAATCTTCCCTAAACAAAAACCCATCAAAAGAAAACAATCTAAGTTTTTAATGTTGTGCAGGAAATAGTCTGGAACGGAAAATTAGATGGCTTTAACAGCGCTAATGCCTCTCCGGGAAGTCCGACGGCTACGCGATCCATCTCTCTTTGAGTCCAAGCTGGGAAGTTTTGCAGGTAAAAATAATATGACATCTTTTTAAAACCTGAACGGGAGAGGGTCTTAGATAATGTATTCCAAGTATTTTTGGGTTGGAGGAATACAGTTTCCACCCTAGCAGCCATACTTAAAGAAAGGAGCGCGCATGACACTTGACTTTCGGCTTCGAGTTTTGTCATTGGCCTGGAAAGGGACTGCCCACTTTTACCCTCCTCGCATCCTTCTTTTTCCAATATGAAGCACATTGTCCTTAGAAACTTCTTCTTTTAAGAAATAGAAATTTTCGAATGAAAAATAACATTAAAATTTTCAGGAAACGACGGCTCGGTTGCTTTTTATGGCGGTCCGTTGGGTCCGATGTCTGGCACCATTTCAAACTCTGTCTAAAAGATCAGGTAAATAGTAATTCAAGAAATGAAGTTAATTGTAAAATCTTTTATATTAGCTGCTTCTTCTTCAAGAATCTTGGAAGGAGCTTTTCTTATTGCATTTAGCGCAGTGGTCGATCCCTTGGGATCTGAGTCCCGTTTTGGGCGGCCCGAAAGCCCGGGAAAGACTCCCGATTGACCCCTCAGGTGCCGAAGAGCTAAACGCCATACAAGAAATTCTATCACGATTTCGGCAACTGTCACCTGACGGGAGCGAATGCGGATGCATGAAAGCTGTCATATTGTTCACTCCAGGTAACCTCAAAAGTCCAGAAGAACCTGGATCTAATAGTTGACTTTACAGAGACTCCTGGATTGATAGACGTTCAGCCAGTGGAAATGTTACAAGACCAGGCCCAGTGCATTCTGAACGACTACGTCCGCGGGAGATATGCGAGGCAACCCACCAGATTCGGAAGGCTCCTTTTGATGATCCCGGGATTAAAAACGATCAGACAGAGTACGATAGAAAGACTTTTTTTCAGAGAGACAATCGGCGACATTCCCATACATCGCTTGCTCGGCGATATGTACGTCATGGAAAAATCAACTCATAAAAAATCTAGTCTACATTTTTTTAGTTACCCTACTTCTGGTACTTTTAAGCTTCTACGCCTATTTTATAGGCTAAAAAAATAGCTCTTCAAAATAGCACTTTTTAATATTTAAAAAAAGTAGAATTTTATCAAAGTGCACGAAATTGTTGTCTTTAAAATTAATCAACATGTAGATGTCTATTTAAAAAAAATATATAATTTAAAAAATTCATAAATTATTTATAATTTTAAGATTAGTCTGTGATAAAATAAGTAAAGGTTAACGTGAATTCCAGGTGCCAATGTAAATACACATATTTTATATTGACATATAATGATCCATTCTGTACGTTTTTAAAAGTTGTAAATTTTGATGTTTTTCTCGATTTCAACCTCTGAATGTAACGTTTAGTTTCGAAATAAATACAAAAATATCGATTGACTTTCTCTTTTGTTTCTGACGGGAAGAGAGTGCTTCGGTCTAACGGAGGTAGGCCGAAATGTGGTTGGGGTTGATTCGTGTCAGCGTCGCTGAGGAGCAGGAGTTGACCTTCATGACTGGACGGTTATGATGGTTTAGTAGAAAACTTCGCCTTGAAATATTAAAACATTTTGTAATGTACATGAAGAATTGGCTCAGGATATTTTAGTTTCCTTAGGACGCTAGCCTTGAACAAACTTTTTTCGCACAAATTATTTTTTGTACTTCATACTATAAATTTTTGAAAAAAATATTGTAGATAGGATCCGGAAGACCTGGAAAAGTATCTAAAAATATGATTATCAATACAATGAGCCAATTAAAATCAATCCAATTAAAAGTTTCTCTACCAGAAGCTTTGAACGGTAGGTTTGGCTCTGAAACTCTTAGTTTTCGGTATGATAAAAACCGCTTTTTG
>JACGAQ010002727.1:0-37543 GCA_014119065.1 Orius insidiosus
TTTTTCAAAAGTTCGCAGGTAAGGAAGCCGTTTTTTTTCTCTCCCTCATCTTCCAGGCATATATACCGCTGGGATATAAAAAACATAATAGCAGAGTAATGGCTTTTAAAAAACCCTTTTCTTTAAGAATGCGACCGATACTTAGTATGAGAAAATTTATGGATTTTAGGTATTTTAATATTCTTTATGTCGAATGCTTCCAAATAATGAATATTTTAAAAAATTCTAACCAGCTTTCGTGGGTCAGTCTTTTCAATCATTCCAAAACCCCCATAATAAACTAACAAAATTTGGGGTAGTTCCACTGCATTTCAACGTAGAAAGAAAAAAATCTTTTCGCTGGATTTTTGGAAGTTTACTTGGGTTTTTGGCTTAGGAATCCCTTTTAACTTGATTTTTGGTCTTTTACTTAGATTTTGGAGCGAGTGTATACGTGTCTATGCGGTTCGCCATAATGCATTTGACCATAAAATAGCAGAAATCGCGAGTTCCGTTCACTACAAAAAATCTGTAACTCAGCATAAATAAAATAGTCCAAAACGGTCACCACAATGCATTTGAACATAATACATCTCACCATAATGGAGAGATTTAACACTTGTCGTTTCGACATAAAATTTGACGTTTCAACATAACGCAGTTGAACATAAAGGAAACTCTCATTTAAAGAACTTTTCGTCGCCATAAAACTGTTTTTCGTTTGGGTATACATAATACATCTCAAAATAAACTAGGGACAGCCAATGGGCTCTTATTTTCGCCGTTTAAAACGCGATTATGGCGAAAGGACAAAAAACCTTAAAACTTGACCGTTCACCATATAGTCTGTTCACGCGAGAGGAAAAAAATTAACCCCCTTGTGTCATAAAACGAGCACATCCTCGTGAGAGGAGCAAAGGTAACCAAAACGAGCTGATCCGATAGGCTGCCTGCTTGATTTTCTTAGTTTATGGTGAGATGCTGTATTTTAAATTGCATTATGGTGAGCTGACGGGTTTTAAGGTGTTTGTCGTTCGCCATTATCGCGCTTTAAACGTCCCTAGATTATGGTGAAATGCATTATGCCTAAACGACAGAAACAGTTTTATGGCGAAACAACAAGTTTAAAGAGAGGCTTTTATGGTGAGAAGCGCTATGGTGACTTGCACTTTTTTTTTGGTCGGATTGCATTTATTGACAAAGTCGTTTATGCCGAAACGCTTTATTGTTTAAATGAATATGCTCAAAATTTTTGGGGTTTAGAGAGCTTATGTTCAATTGCATAATGACGAAACGCATTATGGTGAACTACAGATTTTTTATGTCGAAATGCAGATTTTTTACGTTCAACTGCTTTATGTTGAACGGTTTTCTCCCTTTTGGAGCTGTGAACCCACGAGATAAACCTCCTTTTTTGCTGGGATTTTTGGGGAATTTAACTAAATTTTTGGCCTAGAAGCCAGTTTACACAGCATATTGAACGTTTTAATGTCCATTCCTCAAAAAATGCCTCCCCCAAACTGGTCACCCTGGTCAAACCTGTAATTACCACATTTTATCTACCTAAAATATTAATTATGCCCTGTGAGGAAAATACGCCATTGTCACTCTCAAAGATATTCTTTAGGTTCTAAAAAAACGAAAAAAAAAAAGAAAAAAAAGCGAAAAAGAAACGGAATTCTTGGCACCGAAGAGAAGGACACTTTCACGACCATTGTCTCCACTTGTTACTAACGTCTAAATATGGCCGCGGCCAAAGGACAATAGTTGTGTTCGATATCATCTGGTTTACTCCACCCCTTATCTACCCCAAGAGATTTATACATTAGCCGAGATCGTGATTCAAACAGATTCCCATTGTCCGACCGTGATACAAATAGTACGACCCGTGACAAGACAAGCCTCCGTACACTACTGTCCCGAGACCAATTACCACGCATTAGCCCACACATTTATTCTACCTCTTGAATAAATTTGGTGTCCTTTTTTCTCTTCCCTCCTCCTCCTTTCTTTTCTACCCTTTTCTTTTCTCGAGACTCTTTTCTTGGAATTCAAAATCGATTGTTTTCTATTAACTTCCACTTCTGACATAACGATCGCAATCTTTGAATTGTTAAAAAGAGTATTTTCACGTAAAATAATTATCACAAAAAGAAAACTTTGGTTTTTATAATATCCAAAACCTTTTTCCCAAATTTTAAAAAACGTCGGAGATCGTCTGTGCAAAGATATCGGAGATCGTCTGTTAAAAGTTCAATGCGCTTCTCAAGGGCCATTATACTACCCGAGCATTTTGTTTCAAAAACAAGAGATCGCAGCACTTTCACCGCTAAAATTACTTTCCTATATTTGAGCACTGAAAATCGTCGGAAATTTCTTTCCAAAAGCTAGTTCTCGTTAGTTGGGAATGTCTATACGGTATTGGGAGTAGTTTTTCCAAAAATGTTTTCCTTTGGAAAATGGAAAGCTTACTTTTCGACCAAAACATTTTTATTTTTGATCTTCACCAAATTCTCCTAACAAAGAATTTATTGAAAAATAATAAATTAAAAAAAAAATTAATAGGTGAATTAATTTTTTATTTTATCTATTAACTTAACAACTTTAATCTTCCTTACAGGATATAATTTTAGGAAAGAGGATTCTTTCTCCATTCTTTTATTTTTTTAATTTGGTAAATTATTCTTTTAATTGTAATATAAATTAAATAATATTACCTACATAAAAACTATAAATAAAAATAAATTTCCTTTTAAAAATTTAAAAAATTATATATTTCCTTAGAGGAAATCTTTTTACTTCCTTAGAGGAATTCCCTTACAGGATAGTATCAACAACTAATAACTATAAATCTAGTAACAATGGGACTGGTAACCTGCCCAGTGTGGGATTCGAACCCACGACCCTTGAGACCAGAAGGTTTAAAGTCAGGCCCGCTGCCTTTATCCCCTCGGCCACCCTGGCCCCCGGTCAGGTAGCAAAAAAAATCGTAGGTCAATTGCTAATTGGGGAAAGCCCTGACGAGCCCTTTTGAAAAAGCCCGGGAACCGTTGAAAGCTAGCGCATGCGTGTTGCTCCGTTGGCGAAACAAGTGAACGGGAACTTCAAAGTAGGGTAATTTAATTTTTTTTTAAATTTAGTAAGGTATTTAACTTTCTAAATTTTTTTTTATTGTATCAAGGAACACAAGCTTTTCATGCGAGAGGAAAAAATTGACCCCCTCGTGTTATCAGACCCCAGCGCAGAAGGGAAAAATTCAACCCCTCGTATTATGAAACCAATTTTTCTAGCGAGAGAAAAATAGTGTTTGGCAAATCCCAAGACGCCCCCACAAGCAAATCCCTAAAATGCGTTTTTGAAAAGTCCGGGAACCGTAGCAGGCAATGGCTAGGGCATGCGCGTTGCTCCATTGGTGAAACGCGTTGCAAAGAACCATAAATTGCTTAATTTTTTATGAGTTTTTATTTTATTTTATTTTATTTTTGGTCAAATTATAAATAAGAGGTTTTAGCTGAAAAACGAAGATCGGACCAATAGTGCAGCTGCAGCTAAGCAAACAAACCTTGGATGAGTAGAGCCGACGGGGACCTCAAAGTAAGGTAGGCCATTTTTTAAAATCTCCTCTTCCCGCCGGGCAACACGCGGCGGCGCGGCGTTTTCCCACGCGTTTTGATTTAAAAAAATTTAAAACGAATAGATTTTAAGTATTGGTTTTCTCAAAAAAAATTACACTGAAGTGCAGATTTGAAAATAAAATTGTGGGAATGCTTGTATTTGTATTTTACAGTCGGATTTTGTGTGTAGAAACGGAGGTAGAAGGGGGTTTTTCTGAGACATGACAGGTTTATTGTGATAGGCTAATCGTGGCTAAGTGGAAACTGGAGTTAACACATCACGGACATCTCCCACAGCCTTGTACAGACCTTTATTTAAGAGGGAAACGTCTCACAGTAAATTCACATCGAATCATTGCTCCTTGACAACAAGGCAAATAGATCCTCTCGCCGCGGAATGCGCTTCGCCCCCTTCCCGTCCGCCGTATCGCTCACAATAACTCCTACCATGGACATTTTCGTTTTTACCCATTAGCACGGATGGAAAGTTTTCGGCCCTTATTTCACAGTCCGAGCCGCCTTCTCGGCTTTTTTTTTATTTTTTATTTTCGTACATTTATCGTAAAGTGTAGGAACAAGCCAATTTATTTTTTTTCTTATCTTACACACAAAATGCTACCAAAGTGAACTTTCCATATTTTCAAGTTTCAAGTATCCATTTGATTTACGGTAGAAATCTTTTCAAGATTTAAACCTTTGCAAATTTATTTCTCTGCATTCAAAGGCTTATTTTTAAAAATGGGTCATGGAGACCCTTTAAGGTCAAAATGACCATTGGTCTTCATCATCATGATGACTTCGGCTTTGGAACCGGTCCCGGGAAGGAAAACTAAGGGTTTCTTCTACGAAAAAGTTTGGAAAATTCTTGGGAATCCGTAAAAAAGGAGTTCATCTTCTCAGATTTTCAGACAGAGGAAACCTATTAACTTCCTAGAAGAAGTTATTGTGATACCCTCCACGTCGCAAATTTAAAAAAGAAAACCAGGAAATTTAAAAAAAAAAAAAAACTCGGGAAATTAAAAAAAAACTTATAAAATTTTTCCAAAAAAAAACAACTTCCCCCTCCCTTATACTTCCCCTCCCTTATACTTCCCCTTCCTTATACTTCCCCTCCCTTATACTTCCCCTTCCTTATACTTCCCCTCCTTATACTTTCCCACCCTTCGTTATACTTTCGTTCCCTTATACTTTCCCCTCTGTTATACTTCCCCCCCATATACCTCCCCCTCGTTATACTTCCCCCTCCGTTTTACGTCCCCTCCGTTATACTTCCCCCTCCTATATTGTTACTTCTCTTTAAGGAAGTTTTCGTTGCAATCTCTTCAAACCAGTACTCTTTATAAGATTTCTTGGATTTTTTTATTTTTTATTTTTTTCGGTTTTTAGGCAGAGGAACCACATTTTTTACAGCATTATGCGGAGTTTTTCTGGACTTTCAGACAAGTATCGTCTTGTAAGCATTCTTTTAGGGATATCCCGGGACTTCTTTATTTTGTCATGTTGGCCCACCTGTATTTTTGGGGAGACGTTCCATCCAGCTCAAGACATTAAAAAAAGGAAAATTAGATTTGAATAAATCACACGTTTTTTGATCATTATCTCCAGCTCTTAGTTAATGGGAACGAACGAGTTTTAAGAGGTGCTAAAGATGCTAAGGCCGACTTTATTGTTTTCCACTTAAAAGTTTTTACTTGTGAGACTTCCAGTGTAGGACGGCCATTGACAAAAACGGGTTTTCCGACATCAATCTTCTGGCCTACGCTGACCAAATTAATGGTCACGAAACTCGCGATATTTATGAGTTTATTCGCATTATTTTTTTTGTTCTCAAGAACAAATAAGTTTCCAATCTAAAGGATCGATGAAGCGTAGAAATTTTTTACAGTGATCGCATTTCAACTGACCACTTATAGCTTTGAAAAGTTGATTGTTGAATTATAATAAAGTTGTTATAAAACAGAGGGCATTTCGGGAGCTAACGGATTAGAAACAAAAGAGGGAGAGAAAAAAAAAACGCCACCCAGTATGTGGTCCACGGTGGGAGTGGTTTATTAAAACAACGTCCCCACTTTTTTTTCTCAATGCCACTTGATATCTCGCACCTTTTGCCCGAAATTACCGAAAAGAGAAAGTCCGTTTTTTTCCCACTCTTCTTTTATGAACGTGTTGAATTAATCTTCATCCGGGGACTTGATGATCACAAATTATCGTCCATCAGTTAAATTAGATGACCCTCATCCTTCCTGACAAATACGTCAATATTTCTTAATCGAAATTTTGACATATTAGATGCTTTATCATATTTGGACAAATTCATGTAGGAGGACACGATGGAATTAAAAAATTTGAAAAGTCGACCACACAAAAAGGCGACGTCTAGTTTTTTTTAGGTATAAAGGTGGTTTATTGTTCCTAAAATCGATAAAACTCTGAAATTGGAATTAAAACCCTGCACCTTCGTGGTCTTAAGCAGAGACTTCGATCACTGACCCACTAAATAGAGAGTTTCAGCGATTTTTTGCTCTTCCCGTATACGACTCACAAACGGGAAAGGTCTTTTCGTAGAGGCTTTATAACCCAGTTTCAGAGAGTCATTCCGACTCAGTTAGTTCACCATTTTCTCACTAGAGCAAATTCATGAATCGAAACATGGTTTATCTGATTAACTATAACAGCATAGAAATTACCTATCCCCAAAACGTTCCCGCCAATTTGACTTAGCGTGGGCATATAGTTTCCTTGATAGTTTTTTAACTTTTAACTTCTCAAATCCTTCCAAAAAGTACGGAATCAATTTCCTTCTTCGATTTTAGCCAATCTGTTGAGAAACTAGCTGATTTCCGAACCCGAAACGAGATAATAACCTTCGCAAAATATAACCTTACGTTTTCTCGGAGTCGGGAAGTGAGTCGTTCACGTATACGACTCGGCTGATCGTATAACGATACGGGAAGGGAAAATTACGATTCTCTGAAACTGTATCATTTCATACTTTTCACACCCTTTGTAGCTCCAGATTTTCGGCGTTTGAGGGGGTTTTATTTTCCTATGAAGGCATTTCTAGTCCTTTTTTCTGCGACAAGAGTTTCCCCCTTTGAAATTGAAGAGCGTGAACATGTTTATAATTAATGTAGTAATGAAATGGGGTTTTTATTATAATAAAAAGTTCAGAAATCATTTTAAAAAAAATTAAAAACAAGTCGCGTGAAAGACGGAATTATATATATTTTAAAAGTGGTTGACGTTTCCATTATGAAGATTGGATTCATGGTGGAAAACTGTTCCTTAGGTATACGGAGCCACTACTCATCACTCTTCTCTCTCTTGGCTCTTCCCTTTTCCCACTCGTACCATCGGATTTATGTCTTCTTCTCTATGAATATTAAATTACATCTTGTAAACACTCTCCTTCCCGCCTGAATCTACGTACGTTTGAAGCGGATTTATTAACGCACTTAACGCCCTCGCTGAGTTTTCAGTCGCGTTAATTGAATTGAACGTAAATATCACATCAAGGAAAGGGGACCTTAAAAGTCAATTGTCTTACGTCGTAGAGGCGCCTCCTTAGCTAAATTCCATACGTGCCACTTTTTTTCACGACAGTTTCTCATTATCTTTCGCAAGAATTAACCTGTGACGTAGAAAGATTTGCATAAAAGCGGATCCAGCAGGAACTACCCTAAGACATGGAAGAATCTTAATAGACAATGTCATGATAAAGAACATCATTTTGACCCTACGAGGTTTCCTGCACCCACCCCTTAAGTTAAAATGGCTCTGGAAATAGTTTTTAAAAAGATTGAAAAGAAGATTATAAACAAATAGGGATTGAAATGAGGTAGAAGAGGGGCATAAAAAGAAGGCAAGTGATATCTGGCAGGCGTTGATTTATAGTCGAGCCACCAGGTAGAAGAAGTTATCGTAAGAATCCTTTCTCGAACTGAGTCAACAGTAATAAAAGTCTATCAGAGAAAAGGTCAGCCTTGTATTATCCTTGATGTTGCAAAACGATCTCGGATTATATTATTGACGAACCGGTTTATTTAAAAAAAAGAAAGAATTTACGAATGATCGGATTGTTTATATTCGAAAAGCCCATCAGGGGAATGAAAGGAAGAGGCACTCTTCGGGAATTAATTTAGTGCTTCTGGGCGTCGGCTTTTCTGGATACAAGTGAGAAGAGAAGAAAAAAAATTGGGTTCTGATCGTTGTTAGTTAAAAGGGAGTTATGCGGGTTTGTCAGGCGATGTGATCTACTGCTTGGACCAGGGCGGAAGTACATCATTTACCGGTGGCACACCGGAGGAATTATCTCGGAGTCTCGAGGCCAATTGTACAGGTATTTATTGGGGCCGTGATTACAAGGTAGGAGGATTTATTGTAAAAGAAAGAAGGTGGGGGATCACTCCAAGCCCCCACTTCAACATCCCTTAGGCTAGAATTCAACAAAATGTCATTGGTTCTTCTCTAATCGTTCTACTCTCTCTTCTCCTATGTGATTAGTGTTCGATTTGATTGATTTACTATAGGAAGAGACATGTATATCACGCCCACTCCTGCATATTGATAACTTCTATTTCTCCGAATGCCTCTCCTACCAGACTAACGTCATTTTAAAAAAATGTTAGAGTGCTTTTGTTCACACGATTCAACAGCTATTTTTTAATAAGAATTATTGGCGTTTAGGTACTGAAATTTTGAGAACGCGTCCCTTTTTCTGTCTGACGAAATTTTTCAGGGGCGTCAACGAGTTCGGATTATTGAGGTGGTCGGGATCCTAGGAAAAGGCTCAAAAATTAGTTCACCCATCAAAATAGGCCCTGTAACCCCATAATTTTTCAACCAGAAAATCTAGGAAATGCCTCATAATCTCGAAGGAAAAACTGTGGAAAAACAGGACAAAAGGGCCAAAACAGAAGAAAACGACTAAAAACCAGATAAATAGGGGTTTTTTATTACACCTTTTAACCCCTTAAGTTCTAAGCTATAATTTTCGAGTTTAACTTTTTTTCTTAGGAAGATTAAATTTTAAAATAGCTCGAAGGTACTTAATGCTCGCTTTTGAAATTTGCAGATGAAAAAAAATAAACAAAGTTGAAAAATAAATAGTAAATCGAGGTCCTAAATGGGCTCCAGATAAGAGTTTTATATGGGAAAGTAGTTGAACTAATCACAGACGGTAGATAAACTCGGAGCAGTGGGGCTCTGTCCTCGTAAAGAAAAGGGAAGAGAGAGGGCCTGGACGAGTCTTATCACGCAATATGGCCGGGAAAGAATAAAGGTAAGGTTGAGGATTTATAAGGAACCGGTGGGAGGGAGTGAGAGATAGTATTTGAGTTATATACGCCTAGGAAAGAGGGGGGTAGTGACGGACAGCCTGGCTTGACCCCGACCGAATCTATGGCTGACATTTATGGGCAAGCTCCTTTCGTCTTTTTGTTCTCCGCCTTTCACCCCTCCCTTCCTCCTGCCCATGATTTAGGGATTCCTCTTCCATTTTGGAAGCCTTCCATTATACATCCCGTGGTGGCCACAAATCAAAACCGGGTACCTCCCTCTCACTAATTATAACTTCCTATCTCTCTCCCTTCAACCCTTTCCTGTCTCCTTCGCCCTTCCATTGTCCTTTTGACTCTTAAATCCATAAATATGTATATTAGAAGGCTTCTTGTTTTTTGGAACATCTCCAATAGTTCTAATAAACTTTTTCAAAAGAAGCTTTTTCAGACTTTTTGTTTTTTTTTTTTCAGAGGAAATGGGAGGTGGTTCTTGGATTAATTAAAACGACCCTGTTTCTATGTGTTCCGGCTGAAGCTTTCATTTTTCCGGTTTATTTATTCAAAGTTGGACAAACCGTAGACTTTTCTGTCTGAATGAACTGATAAAACTTTCTAATTAGCCAGTTTCCCTCTAAGTCTAAATAAATTTCTTCGTATTTGACCAATAGAAAAGTTGATAAATTAATTTTGTAAAAAGGTGCCGCCATTTTTAACGAATTTCTTTTCTTTCATTAAAAACAAATTAATTTAAGTTAAAACGGTTTAAAAATAAGTTCCCCTGAGGTTCGGAATCAGACCTGTTAAACTCAGATCTGTTTGGAAGAGGAGGGCCGGCTCCGGGGCTTCTCATCACAATGACATATTAATTTCAGGCACAAAGGGCAGTTGGTACTTGAAAAAATTGCCACTTAAGCTTTTCCAAGGGATGCCTCGGAATTAATTTACGACTACTTCCCGAGGAGATCTGATTTTGCCGTACCCCCGTTCTTCAAGCCGTTTTCGAGATGGAAAATTATTTTGCTCACATTACTTAACGAGTCATAAAAATCCAACTTTTATTCACTAAAAAGCAATTAAGATTTTTTTTTCTCTCTTCATTTTGTGTTAATTTAATTTTTCTGTGGAATGAATGTTGGAAAAATGATGATGGGGTGAAATTCTTTGATGGAGGAATATGCCTGTGAGGTCTTATCACGAAATACCGACCCATCTTAACTGTTCACCTCGTGATGCTCTGAAAGGAGAAGGGAGAATCGGGAAAGGTCTCGGGAGTATGAGCCCTTTCCCGGGCGGAATGTTCCAAATGAGTTGGCTCCTCTGACGGGCGAACCCCGCATCCGAAGAACGGTCAATTAATGGCGAGGCCTCCTTCTCAACCCGTCTCCGTAAGGAATCCAATATACCCGGTTATTCCGTCGAGTGCCAAGAATTCCACCGCACTTCGGGGACATATCTCAATTTCGCCTTTAGAAGAACGACGACTCATTTCATATTCTGCTAGGGAGTAATGAGAATCCCCTTATGCCCTGCGAAGTAATTGCTCTTTTTTTTTTTCCTCCGAGACCCCTTCAATCCTCGATAGGTAGAGGAAATTAGAACTCGATGACCTACATCCAATTTCATTTAAATTAAATTCACCCCCTCCTTTTTTTTATTCCCGAATTCTTCAAGACCCCCTTTTCTAAGCATTTATAAAAATTTAAATAAATTCTTATCGTAATAGTATTCATCGAATTTTTTTACGCTACAAAAAATTTTTTTAAAGACTTCTTTTCTTCCAATTTATACAGTCCAGAATGGAAGACTCTGTAGTCTGGTCATGTGTATGCAAATCGAACTCCTTTATAGCCATTTTAGAAGGCGTGAGTTTATATCAGATATTGATTTATATGTAGATCACTATAAGCTTCTATTATGGCCGATTTGTTTTTAGATAGAGTTCATGACGTCAAAATTGAATTTTTTTTGTTCATTATGCTTTTTATATCGATTTTTTGATACGTTGAAAAGTCTTGACCATTTTGATAAGTTTGGAAAGCGAGAAAAAAAGTTGGGAACGATATTAAGGCCGGAGCACTTTGATGAGCTCAAAGGCAATTAGTTGGACCACTTAGCCCAAGCGTGAGAAAAGGGAAGGTAACTATATTAGAGAACACATTTACATTTCACTGAAACTCCTCCTTACCAGATTTAGTCACTCTTGAATTTTTACCTTGGACAAGATTTTTTAAAAAATAAATAAAGTTATAACGAAACATTAAGAACGTTTAATTGAGGGGTGAAAACGAGCACACCTGGACCCTTAACATGAAAAGTTGTAAGAAATTTTTGTGACGATCGTGACGGGAGAGCAACGAGCCGAGAGGGGGCGTTCGTGTTCACGCGGAGATACTGGCAATTTAGAGGGGCTCCTTAACTAACGGAATCCCTCCACTTGGGATATATGGAGTCGAAGAAGAACCGGAAATCTATTAACCATAAAATACACTTTTTTAGAATTTCGTTATTTTTTTATTTTTTATAAATTTGGGGCAATTGGCTTTGGATTTGGAAAAAAAGAGTATGTTGCACCCATAGAGTTGAAAGTGATGTTTTTCTCTTTCGATGAAAATCGTAAAAATTTCAGACGAAAATTCGGTTATGGTAAAAAATTTCCAGCGTCTTTTTCCCTTCTATTTTGGCCATCCCACTTCTAATACAGGTTATCCACTTCTGATGTATTATCCCACTTCTGTAGTTATCCCACTTCTGATGTAGTTATCCCACTTCTGATGTAGTTATCCCACTTCTGAGTATCTACTTCTGATGTAGTTATCCCACTTCTGATGTAATTATCCCACTTCTGATGTTATCCCACTTCTGATATTATCTCACTTCTGATGTGTTTATCCCACTTCTGATGTGGTTATCCCACTTCTGATGTGGTTATCCCCTTCTGATGTTTATCCCACTTCTGATGTAGATTATCCCACTTCTGATGTGGTTATTCCACTTCTGATATCGTATCCACTTCTGATGTAGTTATCCCACTTCTGATGTATTATCCCACTTCTGATGTAGATTATCCCACTTCTGATATCGGTTATTCACTTCTGATGTAGTTATCCCACTTCTGATGTAATTATCCCACTTCTGATATCGGTTATCCCCTTCTGATGTAATTATCCCACTTCTGATGTTATCCCATTCTGATGTGGTTATTCCCACTTCTGATGTGTTATCCCACTTATGATGTGGTTATCCCACTTCTGATGTAGATTATCCCACTTCTGATGTTTCCCACTTCTGATATCGCTAATTCCACTTCTGATGTAGTTATCCCACTTCTGATGTAATTATCCCACTTCTGATGTAATTATCCCACTTCTGATATGGTTATTCCACTTCTGATGTAGTTATCCCACTTCTGATGGTTATTCCACTTCTAATATTGCTAATTCCACTTCTGATGTAGGTTATCCCACTTCTGATGTAATTATCCCACTTCTGATATGGTTATCCACTCTGATGTAATTCCACTTCTGATGTATTATCCCACTTCTGATATAATTATCCCACTTCTGTATTATCCCTTCTGATGGTTATCCCACTTCTGATGGGTTATCCCACTTATGATGTTATCCCACTTCTGATGTAGATTATCCCACTTCTGATGTTTTATTCCACCTCTGATCGCTAATTCCACTTCTGATGTAGTTATCCCACTTCTGATGTAATTATCCCACTTCTGATGTATTATCCACTTCTGATGGTTATCCACTTCTGATGTAGATTATCCCACTTCTGATATTGGTTATTCCACTTCTACTAATTCCACTTCTGATGTAGGTTATCCCACTTCTGATGTAGATTATCCCACTTCTGATATTGGTTATTCCCCTCTGATATCGCTAATTCCACTTCTGATGTATTACCCACTTCTGATATATTATCCCTTCTGATGTAATTATCCCATTTCTGATGTGGTTATCCCACTTCTGGTGGGTTATCCCGCTTCTGATGTATTATCCCACTTCTGATGTAATTATCCCACTTCTGATGTAGGTTATCCCACTGATATTGGTTATTCCACTTCTGATATCGCTAATTCCTCTTCTGATGTAGGTTATCCCACTTTTGATGTAGGTTATCCCACTTCTGTAGATTATCCCACTTCTGATGTAGATTCCCACTTATGATTTCGGTTATTCCGGTCAGGGAAAAAAAAATTAGGTGACTTTTTTTTGGATTTACTGTAATCGAAGTCGTATTTTTAAATCATCTCCGTTTTTAATTAAAAAAAATCTTTGTCTTCATTATTATTTTTTAAACTTCTTAATTTTCACGATTCAACAAGTTTTTTTCCTTTAAGTCCCCAGAAAAAGTTTATGAGACTTCTTCAATCGGGGTCAATTCTAAAAGTTTTCACTCAATTTTTTGTCGTTAATATTAAAAGTTGCAAAGGGAAGTTCTTTTGTAAAAGTAAATATATTTAAAAAGTTTGTTTTGTGCACTTGGAAAACAGATTTCAAGTTGTCTGTTTAACATGCTATTCAAAGGTGTAGAGCGACGGAGGTCAAACGCTGCCATTAGTCGGCCATTAGCTGGCCATTGAGAGACACACCGGCCAGAGCTTGGATAATTGGTATCGAAACAGGGGAAACCACTTTGCCCACCCTCTTCAAAATTACGTCGAAGCAAAATAGAGGGGAGTGACGTCATCGGGTTCATCAGAAAAGAAAGCTGTCTTGGATCAGTCTCGATTTCCTTTAAAAAAAAGTTTGATGCCCTGATTGATTACTTGTTTTTGAACCTTTTGTATGTTAATCCCTTTTGTTGATCGCCGAAGCGGAGTTTCAAGAGCCTTTTGGTCATCTTGATTCATGGCTCTGACAATGGTGTCGCGGGTAATCGGGCAGACACGGAGGGTACCCGATGCGGGCGAGTGGCACAGACAACCCTATTACTCTATCAAGAAGATCCCTACAAAGGCTAATGGTATCCTGACGTTTTAAGGTCCACGAAATGAAATCAACCCTTTTAACTTTCGTAATGAACTCTCCTTTTTTTTCATCTTTCAAAACAGGCCAGTATTGATTGAGAAACTGTCACATGGCGTAGTGGATGTAATCAACAGCTAATCCATCACTCAGCTTGACACATTCATAACATCGATAGAGAGTATGCAAAGAACCATCATTGAATGAAACAAAAAAAATAAGGAAAATACTTCAGACTCTTCACAATAAACAAAAACCAAAATTTTAATTAATTCCGGGATTGCTTACCTTGTGAACAGGAAATTTGAAACTTCTCAAAGACCCTGGACTAAAGGTGGCTAATGAAAAAGAAAAGCAGGATCCCCTAGACTGATTAGACTTTTATGAAACATAAGGTGAAAGATTTTTAAAAATCTACGCAAAAGTTGCGGTAAAATTCAAAGGGATTAACTTCCTCAAAGAGAAGTTATTATGACACCCGCCATATCCATTTTTGTGATTTAACGAAAAAAAATGTTTCCCCTTCTTTTTCTTGGGCCTCCATTTTTTAAAAGAGATTTTCGGACTTTTGATAGTTTTCGCAATGCATCATAAATATTTTGAAAATTCATAACTCCTAGATGGATTGAGACAGTACTGGAAAACTCAATTTTTGGATGAAATTTTGCATAGTTTTTATTGTCCGATTGGAAATCGTTTTAGTGCTTTTAAAATCAATATTTTGTTTTTTATTAAATTTTTCTTTAACATAGTGGTTTCAAAGTACAGAAAAAAAGAGAAAAATCAATTCTACCTTTTGATAAGTCCGAGTTTGATTAGGGGGAGATCAACGTGGTATTTGCCGTTGAATAAGCCGGGGTGAAAATCGCTCGAGGCCACATCGATATTGACTTGGATCAGAAACGATTTCGAACCTTAAGAGTTGGGAGATACAAAAAACGTGAGAAGGGAAGAAGCTGAAAACTATAGGGCCTGGCAACAATCGTGTCTTTCATCATCAAGAGACCCTTTCAAAGACAAAGGCTCAATCCCGTCGAGATACGTCCAAGAAGCTTCCCTCCCCTATTTTTTTTTTTAAACCGTACCAGAATGGGGAATTTACAACGGGCTTTTTGAAATCATTGTCCAATATCCTCGTTTTTCAAAACAATAACAGGTTTTTTTAATTAAACAAATTGAAAAGAAAAAAGTGAGCAATTTTAAAACACGTAAAATTATTTTGTAATCACCGCTTTGGGTTTTTAGTATTTTGCGAATTTTACTTAAAACTCTCCAAATTTCAAGATAACTTTAAAAGGAAGATTCTGTAAAAATTTGGTGACAATCGGATGAAAATTGTGGCTGTAAAGTGTTCCTGAAAAATGCAATGGACGGCCGGCTGGCACCATAGACAACCTTATGATCTTTGAAGATCACCAATCAGTTTTTTAGGTAAATCCCTTCTGCACACGGAGGGATTCACAATAATTTTTCCTAAATTAAGTTAAATCATGTTTACAAAAGGGCGAACAGAACTATTATGGAAGACCGACGGGTCATGATGGCTTAACATACCTTAGCGCCTTATTTTCAAACCCCCAAAAAGTTGTAGGAAAATTTCTTTCCTTAAGTAAAATAGGCCCAGGCAGGGGTTTTCGCCATATTGCCTGGTTACCCGTTAAAAATTTAAGGTACCATAGATACCTAAATAGCCCTAGGCTTGAACCTAACCCACAAACCCCATAGCCATTTGACAGGGTTATGTTGGTATGACCGACAAAGCGCTATTTTTATTAGAAGTTTTATAAATTACTGCGTTTTTGCTTCGAGTTTTTGGCCTAGAAAACGTTTTCCATGCTTTAAATATCGAAACGTCAAAGAATCCGAAGGATTATTGACTTTCTTTCTAATTGCTTTCCTTGTTCCACAGAGAGTCGGCATTTTAGACAATACTTTTCTCCTAATGACAAACTTTGTCGGTTACCTAATGGGTTAGCCTTCGACAGGGATTATCCAGAGAAGATAATTAGTCGTATGTCGGGCAACCGAAGTTTTTTTTCAGCTAAAATGTTAATAAGGGACTCCTTTATTCCCGAGTTTATCATTAAAAGAAAAGTACTAGTCTGGAGCTGGCCCCGACGGGAACTTCCTTAAAGAGAAGTATCTATATAGGAGGGGAAGTATATGGGAGGAGAAGTATAACGGAGTGGGAAGTATAACGGAGGGGGAAGTATAACGGAGTAGGAAGTATAATATGGGAGGGGAAGTATAACGGAGGGGGTATAACGGAGGGGAAAGTATAATGGAGGGGGAAGTATAAGGGAACGAAAGTATAAAGGAGGGGGATGTATTAGGGAGGGAAAGTATAAAGGAGAATTTTCCAAGTTAGTTTTTTCGAAAAATTTTTCGGTTTTTTTTTTTCGAAAAATTTTCTAAGTTTTTTTTCGAAAAATTTTTTAAGTTCTTTTTTTTTGAAAAATGTTTCTAAGTTTTTTTTGGCCGAAAAAAAAATTTTTTTTTTTTCAAAAAATTTTCAAAGTTTTTTTCGAAAAATTTTCCGGGGTTTTTTTTTTTTTTTTTTTTTTTTTTTTTTTTTTTTTTTTTTCGAAAAATTTTTAAGTCCTTTTTTTCGAAAATTTTCTAAGTGTCGAGGTAGAAATAATGGGCTCTTTGGCCTAGGGATGTGCCTCTCGTAAAGGGTAGAAGTACGAAATTTCTCCCTACTAATAAAAATAGTAATTAAAAAGTGGCAATTTTTTTGCACCAAAAATCTTAAAAAATATAAGGAGTAATTGGTGAAAATTTGGTGAAAATCGGATTAACGGTTCGGCCGCAGCGAATTTTTAAAATTTCAAACAGACATATCTCCGCCATTTTTTCGAAATTCAAAAATCCCCCTCGTTACATTCTTCTTCACCGGCTAAAGAAATTTGTGTAAAATTTCGTGAAAATCGGATGAAAACTGTGGCCGTAAAGTGTTCCGGAAAAAAATGCTACGGACGGACAGCCGGACGGCCGGACAGCCGGACGGCCGGCACCACAGACAAAGTTGAGATCGGTAAAGATCAATATTCGATTTGACCCTCCGGGGTCTGGAAGACCCTTCCCCAAAAACCCGACGTCGAGGGTCGCAATAACTTCTTTAAGGAAGTTAAAATTTCTTCATAGGTAGTTTTACTAAATGGAATAAGAAACCCTTCGCGAAATAAATCTTGAAACTTCTTCTTTTTTTATCCTTGGGTCCTGAAGAGGAAGGGGATATTAGACTTTTATGACGGCCCTCTGATCTAGCAGATTCAAATCCCTTCGTTAGGGTTTTTAATCTTTTGCTATTTATCAACTTGTCCCCAATATTTGACAGTATGAACCAAAGCCTTTAATCGAGTTTTAAAAGAAAAGGTGAACTAATTGAGAAGAGCAAAGAAGCCGAGAAAACGTGTAAGTGAGGCTTTATAATTTGTATTAAGGTTTCCAAATTTTACTTGAAAATTCAGAAGTTTATAAAACTTTTTTTAAAATTTTGATATTAGATGTTTTGAGTGGTAGTTTGTATGGGTTCCCTCAGAATTAATTGGATGTTTAAAACTTGCGACTGATATCCGTGAATCTCTGGGAAGTTGTCACTCTTCATCTGGGGGACGAGACCGTTTCCTACCACCCCTTCCTCATCCGCGAACTCTCTCGGGGTGGGTTATTAATATTGCTAAAAGGCGAGTAAAACAGTCATGCGCTCTTTCGGAGGCCGTTTAACGGAGGCGGTGGGGGGCAGAAGGCCGTGTGGGCGGCAGTAGTCAGGGAAGGGCGGGAAGAGAGCGGGCCCCCCTTGGGCCTTCACAACCTCTCACCATGCCTCGCGTCAACCAACACCCATAAGAGGTAAGTTATCCTTCATCTCAAAATGACATCCTCCGTACTCACTTCTAATTTCAAACATAAACATCATAAATCAAAAATATTCAAAACCCTTATTTCATTCTATACAAACAACTTCCTCCCTTCGACGCCAAATTCACGTGGTAAGGACTTTTCAAAAACTTTTTTTACATTTCGTTATTTAAAAGCTATTTTTGAATAATTTGACCCATTTTCTTCTAATCTCAAAATATAAAAGATTAAAAACTATTGCAAAAGTATCATTAGTAACCAAGTTGTCAAACTAGCACTTTGAGAAAGTTTACCTTATCATTGAGGAAGTCAAGTCCCTCTCTATAAGAAGAGGTAAACTGAATGCTATCAGACCTAAATAACAAAACGTTGGTTTCAATGAGAATAAAAACTCGCGTTAAATGTGGAAGACAGCTTTAAAATTCAATAAATGGGGGATTTTTAGGTTCTTTTGGCGTATTGGCAAGGAACAGTTGCCCGTCAACCGTTTTTCTAGAAATATCAAAATAACTTAATTGTAATACCTTCGATAGGCGGTTTTCGTGAAGGGCGTTCGATCAAGTGTTTTGATCTTGACTTGTTTGTGGCGCCGTCCGGACGTCCTCGGTTTTTTTCCCAGGACACTTAAAGTTTAAATAATCCATGCTTCTTAAATTCTTCGTTTATTTATTATGTTGGAAATCCGTTCTCCGTCATTTTAGCACGACTTTGAAGTTGGCCCGAAATGTCGAAGCAATATGGCGAAATCCTCCAACTTGGTCAAAATCTTTTGCTTAAGACAGGAATTCCCGAATTCCCAAAATGTGGTCAGTGGACCAAAACAGAAAAGCTTGATAGACGAGGAATTTCCCAAATTTGAGTATTTTTAGAGGAATCTAAAACCTTCATTTTCACAGAATTTTCGGGATTTTTTTTTTCTACAGAGAATCCTCAATTTATAAATTTTTGGCAGAGAACCAATTTTTACCGAACTTTTAATTTTCCCCGCAAAAATTAGCACACATCTGAAAGGGGTATGCTAGGTCAAAGAAATGGGAATCCGACGCTTTGGCTTAAAATCAAAAATTGAAACGTCAAAATTGAAAGCTTTTAATTCCCTTAGATTATTACACCGGAGGTTATTCGACGGATAAAACAAAACAGAACATTCAGAAATATAATTTTATTGTCAGACATCGGGAGTGCTTAATTAAAACCGTACCTCACTCTCTTCAAGAACCGCAAACCTTCTCCTACTTTTGCGGGTCCAAGCGATCAAAAACTTCGTTAAAAGCCTCCATTTTCCCTCGTTTCTGAAATTGTCGGGTTAATTTTCTATTTTCATTTCCTCGAGGTGGAAAGTTTCTCTGAAAACACAATTATGAAAATTTATTTTTCCAAGTTTTGAAAATTTATCAAAAGACATTTTATTTTTAACGCAGGAAAATATTGTATTTCAAGGCAGCTTGGTTTTATTGATGAAGTTGCTCATTGGGGGCTCTCGAAACGCTTGGCCTGGATGTTTTTCATACCAACGCGAAGGTCCGGAATTCCTCGGCTTTTTCGTCCGGCAGATCTAAAGACGTCCTTTATTCAAATTAAAAGATTACATAATTAATTTTTCCGGATTGAAAAATAAACGCATTTTAGGGAACGATTATCGGAGGCAGTTTAAAGGATTACGCGGGCAAGATTGATTGAAATTACCGGCTTTTAACGTTAATTAGCTCCCGCGAAATTGAGAAATTCTCTTTAATAATTAAGTTAGTTAAAAAATTAAGTAAAAAAGTTCTTGAAGAAGTTGACAAGGAAAAACTTTTGTAAGTCAAGGCCTATGTCACTCCCAGATGTTATTGTTTCAAACTTGAGACTGAGTTTCTGGGACGAAATATTATTAAAATATTGAGATAGAAGTTTAATTGCTTAGTGGAGGTTTTGTTGAAGTTTTAATCGGTGAAAAAAGAGATCAATGGCGTTTATGAAGTTGAAAAGTGTCTTTTTAAGCTACTGAGTAAAAACGGAAAACTGATAGTGATAATCATTTTTGCTCTTGGAGTAATTATACACAGCTTGAGTTCTCAGTAACAAAACGTAGATTGAACCCCCCTCGCGCCGTTTCATCTTCCTCGGGAGTTGCACCGTTGACAAAGAGATCCACCTTTCCCTCCGGGCTTTTCTCTAATCCTTCGGCATATGTCACCCTTTTTCTTTACTAATTATCTCGAGTCTCCCCGTCCTCTTTTTAAAGGAGACAAGCGCGCGAGCTTAAAATGTAATGGAACCAGTCAAGACTTTCGAGATCCACCCTTCAGCACGTGAAAATCATCAACGGGATTATCGCGGGAGTTTTCAACCGTTAAATTTTTCATTAATTTCTCAAAATCCCACCCTAACAAATTTTTAAATCAAATAAACAGGTAGGTTTTACTACTTTTTATTTTTAAAAACCATTTTGGATATTTTTAACTATTTAGGACGACTTATCAAAGCATGACTATCAAAAAAAAACATAAAATTTGCTATGGAAAATATTAAAGATTAAAATAAAAGTGAAAATTACCTCAAAGTAAAAAAAAAAACGAGGAAAACTCTTAAAAAATCGGGCCAAAAAAAACCGAGGGTTTCTCCTGAAAATTGTGTCAAAAAAACAAGGACAACTCCCGAAAATTCTGTGAAAATTTTGGGATGTTGGTGAAAACTAACAAACCGCTATAAAAATCTCGTTTTTTGAAGTAAAAAACATTTATTTCGAGTTTTTCTTTGTTTCCAGCGATTTTTTTGTCAACCTTTTTTTGAGGACCCCCTAAAGTTAAACTTTAGAAATGCTGATGAAATAAAAAAAAGAAGGACAAAAATTGTGTTTAACCCTTTAAGGTTCAGGACAAAAGAAAAAAAAAAAAGGGGAGGAAAATACATGCCGAAGGTGGTATTGGGAAAAATACGACCCTGTCAAAGCTCCCTTTAGTTTACGATTTTTACATAAGACAACTGAGATTGAATTCTTCTATTCTTTATAATAATGCAGAAGTGCATCTTTGAAATTTTTTTTCCATCGTTTTTGACAGCTATAGGAACAATAAATAATAAGGATTCTAAAATGAAATTCTGGATGGTGCAGATCACATTTTTAGAATATTGAAGAATGAAGCCTTATTCAAATAATTACAATTATATAATCCCCTTTCCCATTATCTTCCTTTTTCATTCCATCTTGGTGTTGATAATCCATTTTTCTTTGGGTAGGAGAGGCTATCAATTTCAGTCGGGAGTGAGACCGCGTAAAGTGCTTTTGTGAAATCACCGAGTCAATTACGAAAAGTAAGGGTGACGGAGGACGTTGGGAATCGAGGAAAAAGCTTTGAAGGGTCCACCCTGATTAATCATAGCTTCCATTACGAACGAAAACCCCTCAAGTACCTCACCTGCGTAAACTTGTCCATCTCCACTTGGTAAACTCCAGTCATGAATCAACAACTCGAAATCTAGCGGAATGCCTATCCATTAAAACTAAGTTCGCACTCCTCCGAATTTATTGAACTGGAAAAAAAAACTATTTCTAGTTTTTATCGATATAATTTCAACCAAAGGTTTTTATACTTCTTTAAAAAAGGCTGAAGTGAACATTAACCGGTTGAAAGGGAGATCCGTCAATAGAGGTTCTGTTCTGTTAAGCTTTTCAATCTGTTTTTGTTTGCTTAACGTTCCATTCTAGCTTGGTTGAGAGAGAGAAAAAAAAGGGAGATGAAGCGCCGAATGTCTATATTTGTCATCTGCTACTTAAGTTCTCCCGATTTTTATAATACTACTGTATGTACATAAAATTAAATAAGAGAAGTCATATGAGGGAAGTAAACGGAGGGGACGTAAAGGGGGAAGTATATGGGAGGGGAAGTAAACGGAGGGGGAAGTATTATACCCTACGGGGTCTGGAAGACGCCTCCCCAAAAACCCGACGTTGAGGGTATCACAATAACTTCTTTAAGGAAGATAAAAATGAAGACCCTAAAATGGTAGAAAAATAAAATTCCCTACAAAAATCAGAGGAAATCTCCGTAATTCGGACTTTGGCCAAAAATCAAATAAAACTTAAAAAATGAGGTTAAAAAAGTCTGAAAATCCTTCAAAATGGGCGTTTCAGAAGATAGATTGAGAGAAAACGCCCAAAATCTGGTTAAAAGGTATTTTCGGGGGGGGGGGGGGAGTGAGGAAAATGCACTTTTGGAACTTCCCAAAAAATGGGGTAGCAACGAGAGAAGAAAAATAAATTTTTCAACCCAATTTTTTTTAAGAATTGTTTTCAATATTCAACCGAACACTCAGGACTATAATACACTGAATTTTTTAAAAAAGATTAGATATTAACTGACTTAGCTGTTTCATACTGAGTTGTAAACAAGCAAGAGAGGTTGCCTTGGTATCAATATTTGAGTTTCGCTAACACAACTAAAGCTCTAGGCCGATGATTTATCGAAATTATTTAAATAAATTAAAATATTTATGAGTTTCCCAACCTTTTTTTTCTCTGTGACAGCGATTTATGAAAGGTGAAAACCCTCCGAAATTCAACCGATCCACTTGTATACACAGGCCTCTGTTTATCAACGGGAGATTTTCCAACAAGACGATATTGAATTCTCGGAAGTTGGTGAAGTTCTTAACAATGGCCTCTTTCTTATTTTTAAAGTTTTTTTTTATACTAAAAAATAAAAGTCAAAAGGTAATATTCAAGATGTTAAAGCACAATGGGAACCTTCTTCCGTCGTGATGAAACGTCGCCCCTTTTCCTGAATTCTTACTCTTACCTTCGATTTTATACTCCATAAGACACGTTTGTTTATTCTTCGAAATGGCATTAATTTTCTAAAAATAAAATATCTTTTAATTTTTTAAAATGATTGCTCTATTTTTTATGCTTAAAACATCCACAAAGTTAAATAAACAGCAAAGTTTTGAAGTAAAAATCGATGAAAAATACGAGGGTGTCAATCTTTTTCAGATTGAACTGCGTGATACGGAATAAAAAAAGTAGGGAAGAGATTCAAAAAAAGTTCTACAAACCAATTCGTTTAAAAAAGCATTCAACACAATCGAAATTCGCAATTTAATTAAAGTTTTAAATTTTTCCCCAGAAAAGCATGAGATGGAAAGAATGAAAAGACTTGGAGGGATAAAATAAAAAGAGAGGTCAGACTCAAAGTAAACAGAGGTGGGCAGTTCCCGTAAAGCACTAGTAAGCTTCTTAGTGGCGCTCCCGAGCACAGATTATTTCCAACTCGCTCGCTTCCCTCCCTCGTTTCACTCCATCTTTTATTCCTACTTCTCATTCTTTACTTTTCCCATTGTCTATAATCTAAAAGCGAAAAAGAAGAAAAAGACCCTTTTTTTCCACCCTCTTTTCTTTTTTGTGCGTGAGTAAAGAAAAATTTAGATTTTTCATCTAAATTCTAAGGCTTCTTTTTAAATGATGAAAAATTATACAACGGGCCCTACTTTTATAAAGTGAGGTCCCATCGGAAAAATTCCCAAAATTTTTCTTAAAAAGATATCTTCTGTTTAATCATTAGCGCGTATTTCATAGATTTTCATTGAAAGGGTAGCGAAGTTAAAATTAATAGGAGAGGCGAGCCTAGAGATGGCGAAAAATGAGAATGGCGTTTTTTTGGCCAAAAAACCGAGGAAAACTTCCCTATATACGTTTGAAAGAAGTTTTCTTGGACTAAAGAGGTAGGGATAGCTAAAAACTTGGCAAAAAACAGTTTTTCGGAGAAAAGAGTTAAGAAATTGGCAGAGAATCAGGAAAGAATAGGATTTATCGCTTAAAATAAGTAGAAAAAGCCAAAATAAGTTTGTAAAAAGAGAGTTTCTCGTGGAAAGAGCGAGAAAAACGCCTGAAAATCAGGGAAATTCACGTCAAAAAAACTCACGAAAATCCACTTTTTTCCGCACTTCTTTTTGCGTTGAGAAAATCAAGTAAATTGTGAAAGAACAATATAAAAATTTCTAAGCGCCAACAAAAAGATTAAGAAAAATTTAACTTTCATTCAAGCGACCTGACTCTTTAACTAATTGCTTCCTTTTATAATAATAATACAAAAAGAAGTTTTGTATTCGGAAAGCTTTTCAAGAACTGGCTTTCCATTTTATTAATTTTTGATTTAATTTTAAATTAATTTGATTTATAAAAAAAATTAAACAAGAAAGGAGCTAGATCTTCACTCCTTAGGTTAACAAAATTTATTTATTTTTTTTATTTTAACTTCCTTAAGAAGTTATTGTGATACCCTCGACGTCGGGTTTTTGGGGAAGGGTCTTCCAGACCCAATAGGGTCAGTTTGAATATTGATCTTTACCGATCTCAACTTTGTTTGTGGTTCCGTCCGGCCGTAGCTTTTTTTTTCGGAACACTTTACGGCCACAGTTTTCATCCGATTTTCACCAAATTTTCACACAAATTTTTTTAACAGGTGAAGAAGAATGTAACGAGGGCGATTTTTGGATTTCGAAAAAATGGCGGAGATATGTCTGTTTGAATTTTAAAAAATTCGCTCCGGCCGAACCGTTAATCCGATTTTCAATTTTCACCAATTATTCCTTAAATTTTTAAGAATTTTTGGTCTAAAAAAATTGCCACTTTTTAATTATTAATTTTTTTTAGTAGGGAGAAATTTCGTACTTCTACCCTTTACGAGAGGTACATCCCTAGGCCCAAAGAGCCCATTATTTCTACCTTGACACTTACAAAATTTTTCGAAAAAAAGAACTTAAAATATTAAAAAAAAAAGAAAGAAAGAAAGAAAGAAAAAAAAACCCGGAAAATTTTTCGGAAAAAAAAAATTTTTTTTTGACAAAAAAAACTTAGAAATTTTTTCGAAAAAAAAAGAAAGGAAACCCGGAAATTTTTCGAAAAAACAAACTTGGAAAATTCTCCTTTATACTATCCCTCCCTACTACATCCCCTTCTGTTATACTTTCGTTCCCTTATACTTCCCCCTCCGTTATACTTCACCCTCTGTTTACTACCCCTCACTTAAACTTCCCCCTCCCATATACTTCCCATCGCTTATACTTCCCCCTCCGTTATACTTCCCCTCCCGTATACTTCCCACTCCGTTATACTTCCCCTCCCATATACTTCCCCCTACGTTTTACGTCCCCTCCGTTATACTTCCCCCTCCTATATAGATACTTCTCTTAAAGGAAGTTTTCGTTGGAAGCTCTTCAAACCAGTTTTCGATAGCAGGAAAAATGTGGGCTGTTCACGCCTTTAGGTGTAGTCTGGCTGGGCGAAGATTCTAATTTTATACCTTAATAATAATAATCTTTCTGTTCTTTGAAAAAGTTTCGAGGCCAGTTCCAGATCAGCACATTTATTTTTACGATCTCCGACTTATTTATCGGTCAGGAAATATGATAAAGACAAGTTTATTCAAAGAAGGATTTAATTCCGTTTAGGCCCCCGTTGGTGGTCCAATCCCCAGATCGGAGGCTCCGGCAGGATTGTTTTTCTCAAGAGGAAATGAGTTGATCAAAAGAGTGTACCCGTGAAAAGAAGACGCTTTGACAAGATTTTCTTCTCCATCCCTGGGGTTTTTCCGTTTAATCAAACTTTTGAGGCGGGGACGGAAAGGATCCCTTTAATGTAATGAACTTCCTAATTTGAAAGAAAAAAAATCCGTTTTAGAAAATTTTCTTCATAATTAAAGAGGAAAGGGGAAAAACAACGATTTCTGGGTTTAATAGAGTCAAACACTTGAAATAATCCGGGCAATCAGGAGTTATTAGGAGTGTTGCTATTGACAATTAACGTTGTTAAGTCTCAGCCTTCACACTTCGCGACTAACTCGATTCTCTTCGTTATCGGAGTGACTGATCGCCCAAACGAGATTTCAAGCGTCCCTTGATCAATATGGTGACTCTGATCCTCAAAATGTTCATCATTATCAAACTAACTTTTTTTTAAAACTATTCACACTAATTTCAGCACTTTTTGAAGATATTAAATTTTTTTTGATAAAATTTGAAGCCATGACGGTACCAACATACAATGCAAATTGACTATGTGCTAATTAAGAGACAATTTCGCAACACCCACATAACACCAACGCTTTGACAATTTTTTGCCTGATTCCAATTCATCCCCAGGCAATCATACAGAAGTTTTCTTTTTCGAAAAATTTTTACAACTTAGAAAAATTAAACCTTTCGCCTAGCACGGTCACACAGAGCGGGCGTGAAAAGTCCACATTTCTTCCTACTGTAGAATTCCCCCTCACGAAACTGACTTGGTGAAACGGGATGAAAATTGCGGACGGACGGCTGGCACCATAGACGATCTCATGATTGATAAAGATCTCGACTACTTCAATTTCCCTCCATTTTTTCAACGTAGCTATTGAGGGACCTTAAGGACCCTTGAGCTCTCAATGTCTAAATAAAAGGAATCCTTCCCATTTCTCTGTTTTTCAGCGATTGAGGTACCTTGAGTCCTCGAACGGTGGGCTCTCATTGGTTAAATAAAAGGAATCCTTCTCATTTCTCTCCGTTTTTCAATGTAGCGATTGAGGTACCTTGAGGAGTCCTCGAACGGTGGGCTCTCATTGGTTAAATAAAAGGAATCCTTCTCATTTCTCTCTGTTTTTTCAATGTAGCGATTGAGGTACCTTGAGGAGTCCTCGAACGGTGGGCTCTCATTGGCTAAATAAAAGGATCCTTCCCATTTCTCTCCGTTTTTTCAATGTAGCGATTGAGGTACCTTGAGGAGTCCTCGAACGGTGGGCTCTCATTGGCTAAATAAAAGGAATCCTTCCCATTTCTCTCCGTTTTTTCAATGTAGCGATTGAGGTACCTTGAGGAGTCCTCGAACGGTAGGTTAAATAAAAGGATCCTTCCCATTTCTCTCCGTTTTTTCAATGTAGAGATTGAGGTACCTTGAGGAGTCCTCGAACGGGGCTCTCATTGGCTAAATAAAAGGAATCCTCAAAGGAAATCTAAAAATAATTTTTTTAACTTAAAAATTTACCTTCAAATCACTGCTTGAGCTACGACTTTTGAGAATTTTTCTTGTTCCAAGGAACAATTGTGCCATGTTTCTGCTTTCCAAAATTCTATTCCTTCGTTATGTCCAACCAATTATTGATTTCCCCCGGGTAAAATTCATCTCTTTGAAGCTTACCAGGTGGTGGTTTATTATATTGCTTTCAAATCTTCCGAGCAATACCTATTTTGTAAACAAGAGACGGAGAACACCTGCCGCTACTAAACATTCAAAAAAAGTTTCTTCTTATTTTTGTTTCTATTGATTTACAAAGGGAAACCGAAGCGAAAAAAATGGAAATAAGTGAATATTACCGAAAAAAGTTATCGCGTAAAAACCGTTACTGATTGACCCTTAAAAGATCATAAACGTCTCTCGTTTTCCAAACAACCCTCTTCTTTCGTAATGCTCTTCGATAAAGTTTTTCTGCCTCCGAGACCCACTAATTTTGAGAAACCAATAAAAGCCTGAGAGGTAAAAGCAGAATCTGAGATTTGTGAGCAAGAAAAATCTTATCCTTGATAAGAAAGTATTTTTTTTTTTTGTATACGTAGAGACCCTTTATCAGTACCTCTGTATAAAGATGAGAAAGCGTACAAAATATACAGCGAGGGTCGATGTAATTGTCCTGAATAAAAGAACTCTTCTCACACGTAATTCATCAGCATCCCCAACATCCATCACCGAAATCAATTTTAAACGGAAAAAGAAAGTTGGATTTTTTCTAAAAGGATTGCGTATAGATAAAAGTTTGAGTCTATTTTATAATGTAAATGTGAGAGCTTCGGGAATAATGCATGGGCGTTCCGGATCAACTTCCCTATTTTCCATTCTCCTACTTGACTGGAACTTCATTTTATTTACTTCTGGATTGTTTCGACAAAAGTAGATGAGTTTTTTATTTAAGATACTTCAAGGTTGACCTGAAGCCCTTCTAAAGGGTGTCGGATATCCACACCATTTTTTTTCCGCCTGGGAAACCTCTCCGCAGAAGTTGCATGGAAATTCACTTAAAACATCAGAAAAGACGTATTTCATGAACGTGACTCGTCGAGAAGTCACGGATGTGGATTTTTTCTGCCCTGAAGCTTAGGCTCTTCAGCTTTATATATGATCCGCCCCTTGTCATTCCGCCCACTCTTTGACGTCTCTCGTAAAACAATAACAAACTTATAGCCCTACTCTGTTTTCAAGACAAGATACGAGAATTTCGAATTCGGTTATAGTAAATCCGGTCAAAGTAAAAATTTATAAACCGTATTTATAAACGTTTCCCTAAGGATGTTTCGAAAATCCTTCCTTAAATTTATTTGCATTTGAGGCGCTCCGGGTACGAAGGGCGAACTCAACATCGGACAAATTTTTTTTTTTTCATTTTCAGATTCTAGAGCTCTTGGTGAATACACCCATATAATTTTTTGTTGAGTTCGCCCTTTTTTCCCCTTTAAATACGTAAAAACGATATGCGGCAAAGCTCTAACTGCGATATCCGAGCGGGTACGAAGGGCGAACTCCACATCCTAGTCCACAACCCCCACTCCTTTTCCTATTCCAGGGCATGACTTTTCTGTTGAGTTCGCCCGTAACATAAAACTTTAAAATGGAATATCTCGAAAGTAGTTTTGTTGAGTTCGCCCTTCGTACCCGGAGCGCCTCATTTGAAGTGATCTGTTCCTTCCAAATTCCCTCATTTTTTCAAGATGGACCCTTAAGGAATCCTCGAAGAAAGGGCTCTCATTACTCCTAACCTTGCCTGAGTTAAGGAAAGGGATGTTCATCGTTGCTTTTTGGTTAAGAAAGTTTCAAGGAAAGTTTACAAATACCTGCCTAAGAACTTTTTTTATGTCTCACTGAAGTTAAAGGAGACGTCTCGGATGATATTCGACGGAAGTAATAAAAGAAGCATCAGGTTGTTGAACACAATCGACCTACGTAGACCCAGTGCTGGCCCCGTTCCAAAGTGTGCTTAACACGATTTTCCTCCCGAACTTGACTGTGAAATGTCCTTTTTTTCACATCGGAAAATTCCTAAAGAATAAAACGAAAAGGTCTGAAAAGATTCGATTAAATTATTTTAATTGAACGGAAAATTGACGATTTTCTTCAACAATTGAGGGATATTCTTCGGAAGAAATGAAAATGAAAGGACTAAAAGGGTTCCACCATTTACATATTCTCACAACTACATTAGATTTAGTTTCAACATGTTTAAAATTAATGCCTCCAAAAGAAGAGGGTGCCGATTTAAGTTGGTGAATAAAACAGGAGGATAAATCAGGAAACAAAAGAATAGGAGAGAGAAAAAGATGAAGTAGAAAAGAAGAAAAAGGATAAGAAAAAGGGCTTTAAAATAATACGTCGTGGGACTCGAGTAATCCGAAAAAATCCTATTATGGTACTTCCCTAGGGAAAAAAGGGTGGAAGTACTCCCCTTTCCGATATAAAATATCAGAGGTAATGACGGTGAGCTTTAGCCGTAATTACCTCGATCGGGACCAAGTGAAATTGGTTGGAAACGGTCGACCACTTTAGCCCCGCTTAGGGTTTTGTGACGAATCCGGAAAAAAAGGGAAAAAGTCTTCGGGATTCTTTTCCGCTCACTATGTTAAAGTGCTATCTCAGATTTTCAAAACCGCATTCCTTTTATTAAACTTATTTAAATTTTATTATCTAAAAGTTCTGTTTTTGAGAGAACCTTAATCAAACTTCTACTGGGATTCCCAAACTTTTTAGCAAGCGGACCTCTTTTACTCGTCCAAATGTATGAAGGACCCCATTTTCCAAATTCAGCTTTGAAAGTTTGAATTTATATGAGGCGCTCGGGTACGAAGGGCGAACTCGACATCGGAAATTTTTTTTTTTTTTTTTTCATTTTCAGATTCTAGACATTTTGAAGAATACACCCATGTAATTTTTATATTGAGTTTGCCCTTTTTTCCCCTTTAAACGTAAAAACCGATATGCGGCAAAGCTCTAACTGCGATATCCGAGCGGGTACGAAGGGCGAACTCGTAGTCCACTACCCCACTCCTTTTCCGGGAGCCCCACTCCTCTTGGAACAGCTCAGCTCACCGCCACGAAATAAAATTTATTATACATTTTGTGAATTAATAATCGTAAAAATATTCGAAAATTTTAAAAAAAACCCTTTCCTCTCTGATTCTATAAAATCTAAAATCTCGCCACGAAAATTCCCGAGAGTGACTTTTCTGTCGAGTTCGCCCTTAACAGAAAACTTTAAAGTGCGAATATCTCGAAACTACGTTTTGTCAGTTCGCCCTTCGTACCCGGAGCGCCTCATATGTTTGGTTAATTTCGATGGGAAAAACTGTGAAAATCCTATAAAACTGGGATTTCTTTGTCAGAAAACCGAGGAAAACTCTGAAAATCCTGAAGAAATTTCTATGTCAAAAAACCGAGGAAAACTCGTCAAAATCGGGTCAAAAAACCGAAAATATCCTAAGAAAATCCTGTGTCAAAAAACAGAAGAAAACTCCTGAAAATTCTGTGAAAATGGGTCAAAAAACCCCAAAGGAAACTCATAAAAATGAAATAAAATTGGGGTTTATCTGTCAATGAATCAAATAAAGCTATCATAAATCCTCTAAGTTTCTGAAAATCCTCTAATACTGGGGTTTCAATATTATGTCAAAAAAATTAATTTCGATTGGAAAAACAGCTAAAAATCCTGTAAAACTGGGGTTTCTTTGTCAGAAAACCTAGGAAAACTTCTGAAAATCCTGTAGAAATTTCTATGTCAAAAAACCGAGGAAAACTCTTCAAAATCGGGTCAAAAACCCGAAAATATTCTCAGAAAATCCCGTGTCAAAAAACAGATGAAAACTCTGGAAAATTCTGTGAAAATGGGACGAAAAACCCAAAGAAAACTCATAAAAATGAAATAAAATTGGGGTTTCTTGTCGATAAATCAAATAAAGCTACCATAAATTCTTAAGTTTCTGAAAATCCTCTAATATGGGGTTTCAATATGTCAAAAAACTGAGGAAAACTCGTCGAAATTGGCGAAAAACCGAAAATACCCCCAGAAAATCCTGTGCAAAAAATGAGAAAAAGTCTTAAAAAGTGTTTTTTATTTAAAAAATAAATGAATAAATCAAAATCGAGGAAATTCTGTCAAGCTTCTCCGCAGGCCCTCTGTTTTTTAGTTTCAAGGTTTTAGTTGAAATGAAACCCGACGGTATTTTAAATGGAAGAATATCGCAAAACAAAAAAAAAGTTGAAAAATGGGATTCACGTCACGTCGTCTTTTCTCCGATTTCTTCACACTTCTGACCGATTCGGGCATAAATACGAGTTTTCACGTCGAATCGCAATATAAAGGTTAAGGGATGGTTGAAGGAAGGAGGGGGGTTTCTTATCGTTTTCTATAAAACCAGAACTCATATTGCCGAGTGAAATACTCCTCCCTTAAGAGCCCACCTCCTAATCTCGCTTCACAACTTCCTTTCACACGTGAAAAAAAAAGGGAAAGAAAAAAAAAAATAAAGCTGGCAAAGTCGGCATAAAGTATGATTTTTTAAAGCCTTAGCAACAGGTTGAATAAGGTATACGCAGGAAAGAAACCTTTTAAAACATCCACACAAAAACCGCAAAAACGCAAGCCAAGCTATAAATAGAAAAAAAATTGGGTTAAATTCTATCATAAATTGGAGAGGATCGCCTCAAGGAGTCCTTGACCACCACGGGAAAAAATACTTGTTTTTGCAATTGAACCTACTAAATTTTTTTATAATTTTATCTTTAAAAATAAACCTTTGGAATCTGTTGTAAAAGTAATCTGGAAAAAATTTTCACTTTATTATTACTTTTTTTAACAGACAATATTCAAATTAAATGTGGCGTAAACCCATTGTCTTCTCAGATATTTCATTCCTGGATTTTCTTTCACAAGCTGGATTTAAAAAAAATTACAATCGTAAAATTTAATAATCTCTTTTATGTTTTAAAATTGAAAACAATTTCCCATTATGAGCTTGTTAAAGGAACGCCTCGAAATTCGTCCTTTTCTCTCTTTAGATTGTTATTCATTTCTCGAGAGATCTGATCTGAGAGCTCTGAAAACGGAGAAAAAGGAAATCGTAGGGAAAATTAGTTTAGAGGGAAAACAAGGTTTATTGGGACTGAATAGGTGATCCTCCCTCCTGGGAATAACCAGACTATTGTTAAATCCGCTTTTTTAATTTCGGAACGAGAATTTCGTTTCTAAATAAAAAGAAAAATGATTTTTTTTAAATCTTTCAAAAGACAACAAAAATATTTAATCTTGAAGTTTGCTTTGAAGGGACAAAAAAAAACCTGTGAATTTATTTACTTTTAATTTTCCACAAAGGACGAGGGTCCAAGAAGCTCTTCAATTTTACAAAAGCGGGTGGGGTTAGAAGCGTTAATGCACTCTGAAATTTAAAGCAGTGGAATTGTTGGTTTTTTGTCTAGAGAGGTTTAAAAAGGGGGTGAATTGATTGGCATTCTTTCAAAGCTTCTAAAGAGATTTTTTCGTTGTGTAAAACCGTTTGAAAATTCAGAACTTTTTATTTTTAGGTAGAATGGCGGAGGGCCCGATGACGCTAGGCGCCCTGTACCGGGTATGGCTTCACAGGTGCAGGGAGTCTCGTAAGTTAGTTCTTGTCGTCGTTGCTATAGCTCTCCTACTCGACAACATGCTTCTTACAACAGTCGGTAAGTACGCAAAATCCTGATCCTTTTCTCTTCACGTTTGTCCGATATTTTACTCGCTAACCCTTCGTGATATTGACGCCTGTCAAGCCCTATTGACACACTCTTAACCTGTCACAGACATGCTCCTCATATTCACCGATTTAATCATTTCAATCCAGAATTTTTTTTAAATTTTATATTGTCTTGATATAAATATTGGTAAGCGATTAATTTAATAAATCAACGTTATAAAGGCTTTAATCTCGTTAGCCGACTTATCCTTAAAGCTCCACTATCTATCTTGTGGTTGGCAGCCGTTAAAATTTTTAGACTAGCTTGCATTTGATAAAATGTAGGGGAAAGGGGGTTGTGGTAAAGCTCTTCATACCACACCTCATCGACCTCTCTTATAAAATCGATAAATTTACATAACGTTATTTTTTAGTTTATTTTAACTTTAACGCGAAAACTAAAGGAAAGCCGCAAGATTCGAACTTGGGTCCTCAGGGTTATTCCAGTGTTACCACCTCACCTAACAAGCCCCTATAAACAGTAGTCTAAGGGCTTCGGGTTCTAATTGTTCGGCACCTAAAAAGGGAAGATTCCTGTATAAAAACTGCAAGTTGGGTTATGCTTGTAGGTTATGCTACCTCAATGTCACCTCAGTTGGTAAAGCCTTGGGCTGGAAACCCAAGGTTGAAGGTTCCAACTCCACTGGAGGCCTATCTTTTTTTTCTACTCTTTTCTTTTTCCTAATTTACTCATTTATTAAAAACTGAAATGTGTTGTGAAGATAGCTTTAAAAAATAAGATTTTAATCAGCTGGATGCAATAGATTTGATTATGCAAAAAATTCTACCTTTTAAGCCTTGCTGCCTCAAGGCATTTGTTTTAAATAATGGAGTTAACACTCAAATTAAAAAAAGGGTTTGATCGCCGTATGAAATTGATTAACGTTTGGATCAAAACAACAAAATTAGCATTTTAAACGCATTTTTAAGTTGACTTTTGTAAAATTAAACGCCAAACATTATCATTTTCCTGATTGAATTTACACGTAAAAAAACATTGAGAGGGTTCTAAAGCCTACCTTTTTTTTATCTGAATCTTTTATAACCTCCGGGATCCATTTGGGGTTAAAATTTTTATTGAAATTCATAAAGTTAATTCCACTAAAACGTTAAGTATTGAAATGAAGAAACCGGCCAAGAAAGGGCGAAGATTGGAATGGGCCGACGGTCATTTATTTGTTCTTCTACGCCTTTTGAATTAAACATGATGGTCTTTATGGGATTGGCGAAAGGGGACGGAGCCGTGATTCAGTTAGCACCACTCTCGCCTTCGACCAATGAATAACTTACCCCTTCGTCTTCATTATAGGACACAGGGTGAACATAACCTCTAATTATGGATCAAAAGTTTTATAGGTTAGGCAACCTTTTTTTATGAAGACAAAGAAACACTTGCACATCTTAATTTATTTTTTTCAGTCCCTATAATCCCGGATTTCCTCTACGAAATTGAGCACCCACAAGAGAAGCTGTCACTCTCCGAACTCCGTAGACAAATCACGTCCCTCCACCCGTTTTGACGACACGCTCAGTTTTTTTCGACATCAACTCCACCTACGAGTACTCACCCAATGGTAAATAGTTTTTTAAAAACATTTCAACATTTTTGCGTATAGAGAACGCTACCGCTGAGCCATCTATGGAAGAAAAAAGGCACAAGGATCTTGCCAAGGAAACAGTTTCTGTCGGCCTCATGTTTGCTTCGAAAGCTTTCGTCCAGCTGATTGCCAATCCTTTCGTTGGACCTTTAACCCACAGGTAGGCTTTCATGTAGTAAAAAAAAAAACGCAAATTTTTTTTCAGGATAGGCTACAGTATACCAATGTTGATTGGATTTATATTATGTTTCTTTCAACTATTAGTAAGTTATTTAATTAGAATTTTTAATAATTCAATTTTAGTTTTTGCTTTTGGACGAACTTATTCCGTTTTGTTCATTGCCCGGGCTCTGCAAGGTATTGGATCATCCTGTTCCAGTGTTGCTGGTAAGATGCCCTTTAAAACTTAGTTCTATATGCTATTTTCATTTTAGGAATGGGAATGTTGGCTGAAAGGTATCCAGATGATAAGGAAAGAGGAAATGCTATGGGCATTGCTTTAGGAGGTTTAGCTTTAGGGGTATTAATAGGACCGCCCTTTGGAGGGATTATGTATGAATTTGTAAGCAAATCCGCCCCGTTCATCGTTCTCGCCATCCTTGCCCTCGTTGACGGATGTAATATCAAATTTTTTTTCCTCTAAATTTTTCTTTCAATAATTTTTTTAGTGTTACAACTTTTACTTTTACAACCAGGAATAGTGAAATCGGAATCAGAATCTCATTCTTTGAAAGCACTCATTACTGATCCTTATATTTTAATTGCTGCTGGTAATTTTTGGATATTTCTAATATTTATTTTCATTCAAAAAATATTTAGGTGCAATTACTTTTGCAAATACTGGGATTGCAATGTTGGAGCCTTCTCTTCCGATTTGGATGATGGACACATGGGGTCGGGACGATGGGAACAAGGAGTTGCTTTTTTACCAGCGAGTATTTCTTATTTAATTGGAACAAACTTATTTGGACCTCTAGGTCACAGAATGGGAAGGTAAGCTATTAATTAATCATAAATTAATAAATTAAATTTTTTTTCTAAGATGGTTGGCAACACTGTTAGGATTGATCATCATCGGAATATGTTTGATGTGTGTAAGTATTCATATATTATTTTTTTCTGTTTTGACAATTTTTTTAGATACCAATGGCGAGCAACATGTATCATTTAATTGTACCAAACGCTGGACTTGGATTTGCAATTGGAATGGTCGACAGTTCTATGATGCCACATTTGGCGTATTTGGTTGATATAAGGCTTCGGCTATTTATGGAAGTGTTTATGCCATCGGTGACATTGCGTTTTGTCTTGGATATGCCATAGGTAATAAACTGGCTTTTCTAGAAAATACAATTAAATATTCCTTTACCCATAGGGCCTGCCATGAGTGGAACTCTTGTAAATTCAATCGGATTTGAATGGATGCTGGTATTAATCGCTCTGTTAAACTTCATGTATGCACCATTAATGTTCGTCATGAGAAACCCTCCAACAAAAGAAGAACAAGAAGTAAGTCTTAATAAATAAAAAATATATATTTCAAATTTTTTAGATGTTGACTCTCGGAAAAATCATCAGTCCGCTATGTAACTTACCAAAATGAAGAAGAGGATGAATGATAGCTAATGGTTTTTGGTTGAACAAAAATCAACCAAAACTAAAAATTCAATCATAAAAATAAAAAATAAAAAAGCCATCAATAAAATAAACAAATATGGTCCAAAACGAAAGATCAAGCTAATAGTATTTAAATTTATTTTAAAAAAATTAGTGAAAAAAATTATTTTCTTTTCCTTATTTGCTGTTTCCAGTAAGGCCTATACCCTTGCATTCAAGAGTTGACCATATCATTATTTTTTTAATGATTATTTAGCATCAAAACTCTTTATAGGAAAAGTAAAAAATGAAAAAAAGATCAAAGCAATTGTGATAAAAAATGAAAGATGCAGTATTAACCTAGAATTTTATTGGACTGTGATAAAAACTGCCTGTAGGCAAATTTAAAATTTAAATAAAATTGCACTTGTTTATTTCTGCAAACAAACCAAAAAAATTAGTTAATTTTATTTTTAAATTTAAAAATGGAAGGAAATAATGTTAAGCATCTCTCAGCGAATAAAAAAGCTGCTGATAATGTCCCCAGCACAGCTGTATAGCTGAAAATTGAAAATTCACAGAAATAAAAAAGAAATTTCCAATACTTTTAAAAACTTTAAAGGTGTATACTGTATCTTTTATTACAAACTTCTTTTTAATTTAAAAAAAATATTGTTTAATTTTATTTTTTTATAAATAAAAAAATAGTGGGGGTGATAACTGTGCTTTTGGAGCAACTTTGCACAGAAAAAGATTCATAAAAAACATTTTATCGATAGATACGCGTAAAACCTTGGATTCAAAATTATTCAAAATTGTCGGACATCCGACGCATGGGCATCCCTCAGATAAAGAAGGCTGTGAATGGCTGCACACCGTCTATTTGGATTTAAATTCCACTGAGGTTGTTTAAAAGATGGTTGTGCATTGGCAAATAATTAAATTTTAAAAAAGCGTAATCTATCAAAACATCGGATTTGACATACCAAGTATTCTTATTGCACAATTTTGTGACTTAAGTTAATACTAGATTATTAAAAATTATTAATATATTCAAAAAAAAAAAAAATTAATCGTACTATAATGTTTAAAGTATTGGGACGATGCCTCTCAGATGGTCTATGTTTTTTTCGGTTGGGAAATTATATTGATAGAAAAATTATAGATCTAAAAGCATGGAATTTATCATGTATATGTTTTGTCTAATAGTATAACACAGTAGTAGCATAAAAAAAATAATCCACAGTTTCAGGTTTTAAAAGTTTTTGGTCCGTTAAAATAGAGCTTAAGGATGTTTTTCTTGATTAACCTTGGTTTTTTGGTTTTTTTGCAAAAAAATAAATTTTTAGTTTGAAATTTAAGAGAGCATTCAGGTACTCTGGAATGTCATTGTGAAATGACAATAACATTATGCGTAACTACTATTAGTAGTATTTTATTAAGCTGGTTTGGGTCCGAAAAAAAATTAATTAAAAAGACAGCCGACCAATTTGTGACCAAATTTCTTTGGTTTCTGGAGGGTCCGTCTATATTTTATTGTTATAAACAAAAAATATTAATATATTCTATTATGTGACTAAGTCAGTGGCTAACTGTGGAAGCTTAACATTGTTGTTACTTTAATGGTGTTCTTGCTGATAATGTGGTGCAATAAAATGTTGTAAAACAGATCTTTATTCGTAGCATTTAAGATAAGAGCCCGTGAAATTCTCAGGTTAAGGAAGAAAAAATTTTCATGTTCCCAAAGTGTGGTCCGCGGCGTCTTGGGTGTCCGCAGAAAACTTGGTGAAATTTAGGAAAATCGAAAGGAAACAAAAAAGGCTTTTTACGCTTATAGCAAGTTTTTAGTTAAAAACAAATCCGCATTTTGGTAT
>JACGAQ010002728.1:0-37542 GCA_014119065.1 Orius insidiosus
TTTTCCATTTCCGGAAGCTGAGGTCTTTCGAGATGCAGAACCAATGACTTCGGACAAACTTTCGTTTATTCGGTACCCCCCCCCCCCCCTACCTTACTAATTGTCACTACACCACTGGGGGGGGGGGGGTGCCGAATAAACGATAGTTTGTCCACCTTCCCGCAGGGTCCATAATACCGTCTAATGAAAGTCAAGTAAAAAGTGTAGGAGAATGAAAAATAAGGAAATAGTCCACCTGATGAGGCGTATTACGCCGAAACCGGTCGTGGAATATCTGTTTTTCATTCTTTCTCCCTCTGTAACTTTTAATTGTAACAAATTTACGAAATTTGCGAGATTACGCATGACCCATAACAAAAATAGTAGAAATACTTGAGAATTCCTTAATAGGTATAAAAAGAGGTAGTGTAGTGACAATTAGTAAGGTAGTGGGGGGGGGGGGGGGGGGGGCCGAATAAACGATAGAAAGTTTGTCCACCTTCCCGCAGGGTCCATAATACCGTCTAATGAAAGTCAAGTAAAAAGTGTAGGAGAATCAAAAATAAGGAAAAGTCCACCTGATGAGGCGCATTACGCCGAAACCGGTCGTGGAATATCCGTTTTCTCATTCTTTCTCCCTCTGTAATTTTTAAGTGTTAAAACATATTCTTTAATTTAACACAATATAATATTAATTATTAAATTACTTAAATATTCATTTTTTCTCGAATAAAAGCACAAATTGACAATTATATTCAAGTCTCCATCGAAATTCATAAGCGAATGAGTGCATAAAAATTGCGATATCGTTTTATTACGAAAAAAAAAAAGTTCACACTTAAAATTAAATCCAAAAATTCTAAAAATATTAAACAAATCCAATATTTAATAAGGTTGATGGTGGCTGATGTTTATTATGTAGACTCGAATATGGGATTGCAGCCAATGGTTGGTTTAAAATTATTCATCTTTTACCAACAAACTGTTTGTAAACAGTACATATTCGAGTCTACAATATTTAATAATAACTTCATACTAAACTTAGATAGATAAAATGGCTTAAGCCTTTTTTTCGTCCATTACGACTTTTTATTTCATTCCACTTGAAAGTTGCGAAACAAAACCAGAAAAGGGAAAAATTTTTAATACAAAACAATTCTAATTCAAATATAATCTATTTATCAATTCAAATAAGTATATAAATTTAAAATTATTTAATTTTTTTTTAACTCTTTCGAGAGCCAATAAATTAATAAAATAATAAGAAATGAATAAATAATTACTTACTTCCTCTAAAAAAATCGTAACCTAATATCACGTAATTGTTCTAGTGTCAGCCTCCTAATCAACTTGTTATGTACACGTATAGGATTAACGCATTTCTGTAATAAATAAATAAAATTAATTAATAAGCTGAATTTTTTTAATTTGGACGACGTATGTTGATAAATAATAAGTATGTAATAAAATAATAAGTAAAGATGGTAAGAAAGGGTGGGAGTTAATCCTCTCTCAATCATGTTTGTTATTGTTTCTCCTCCTCATAGAGAAACAGGGCGAAGTAAAAAACCATAACAAATGAAATAAAACTTTATATGTACACACTTTTTTTGAGTACAATGTACATAACTAATTCTATATTTACGTTTATCAGATTGTTATAATTATAGAGCCCGGATTCCCGTGCAATTGCATCTTTTTTGGCAACTCTAAACTTAAAAATGACCAGTTATTTATCCTAATTGACACAAATAGATCATTTTGATAAGTTTTATGTTGCACGAAATTGCACGTTTTGAGGGTAAATGCACAAAATTGCAGGAATTGACGTTTTTATTTAAAAAAATCCTTTTTTTCTAAATCCGATTTAAAAAACATGAACGATGATGAACGATACCTCTAGTGAATTGCGATCTTACTATGTATTACGCATTAAGTTTGGACACCACCGCCAAGAGCGCCAGGGAAGCGCTGATTTTTATTATCAGTCGATAAACTAGCCAAACCTTTAACAACAAAGGGAGGTTTTAGGTTACTTTAAGTTCTTCATGTTGTTTTATCGTGTTCATTTTAAAAATTTTTCAGTGTATAGGGAGATCATGGACTGCCCTCTTCCGCCCGATGTAGTTATAACAAGGTGGGGAACGTGGATGGAGGCACCATTGTTTTATGCTGAAAACTATGGAAAATTTAAAGAAGTTGTACTAAAGTTAGAGGAAGATGCTCAGTCAGTAAGAAGTGAAAGATCTTATAAATACAAATTCCATTGCTGCCGATTTAACATTCGTTGGTACTCATTTCTCTATTTTATCAAAATCAATTGTAAAACTTGAAGTTAATATTGATATCTTTCACTAAACTCAAATCGAAATTATTGAAAATATTGATAAACAGTTTAAAAAAATTAAAACGAAGGGGCGAAAAAACCAAAAGTTCCTAAATGTCATCGAAAAGAACCCTGGGTATAGCACAATAAATTCGATAAATGAAATTTTGGAAGGAAACGAGACTGAATGCTTTTGTTGAAGATCCCTTGTTAATAAGTTGTTATAAAACTTGCCCAACAACTAGTGTTGACATCGAAAGAGTATTTTCACAGCTCAAACATGTTTTAAGCGACAGAAGACAATTTGGAACGGTACATTATTGTAAATTTTAATAAAATTTTGTAATCTTGAAATTTCGTAATAAAATGTCTATGTTCAAATATCTTGATTCCCCCCCCCCCCATTTTTTACAGGTTATAAAAGGAAGAGGAAGATGCCATGTTTATTAATGTATAACATCATAAATCATAAACTTATAAACATAACATAACATAACTTACATACATAGAATGTTTGAAATATAGTTTAGAACACACTCAAGAAAAAATAATGAAAGTAGGTACTCCGAATACTACTTTCTCACTTTTAGCAGAAATTTATAGCACACCATAGAAATTTATAATAATTTATAAAAAAAAAACTTTAGTGGACTCGGAGGGTTGAGATAGCAACTATGAAATGGGGCGTCTGCCCGTCTAGAAGCGGTCGGGAGGGAGCGGCGAAACTTCAAAGGGAAAATCGTGCTTTTCCGTTTCGGACGCCAATTTTCAACCGATTTTAATTTTTCCAAGTGCGTTGGATTCAGTATTTTTTTTAATAATAATAATAATGAAATGCTTTTATTTACACATTTACACAAAAACAAAATGATTATTTCAAGAGAAAGCATTAAGACATGGATTGATGGATATACAATATCCGTCTGTCAAGTCTCGGCCATGCAAAAGAAAGAGAAAATAAAAAAATAAAATAAATAAAATAATAAAATAAAATAATAAATTAGACACTGTGTAAAAAATAGTTTAAAAAATAAAATAAAATAAAATACCTATTCCAGGAATTCAGGTAAATGATCAGAGAAAATTTCAGACATGATCCTAAAACTGACAACTGAACAGAGCGATTCCCCCGAAACACAAGCAAAGTCTATGACTGATTTACCCTGACGTCCTATAAAAGTAAAGTCACCGTCCGAGTCCTCCGGAAACCTACCATTGAGAATTATTAATCCATATTCCTCTAAAAATTCCAAAAAGGCTATAGCGGGATAAGGGGGACAAAATGGCCCTTACTCCGATTTGGCCGAAAAAATTCTAAAAGATGCCTCTTTATGTGAATAAGAACTGACATAAATTTCAAATAAAAAAACCGAACGGTTTTCGAGAAAACGGGTTTTTACTTTTTTAGAAAAACCTCAATATCTCGAGAACTAATGATCCCACAGAGCCCAGTTTTTTTGTAAACTATTTAGCATCTAAAGACGCATCTTTGAGAATTTTTGAAATTTTTCCATAACTATTAAGTGTGAAAAATTAATTTTTATAATTTAAGGGCAAAAAAAAAAAAGTGGTTCCCGCAGGGGGGGACACCAAATTAATACAGATTTTAGAGGGACCTAAAATATTCCTCTCATAATTTTTCAGATTTTTTGAGGTGGTACTTCAGTATTTTAAAATTTTTTTCTGAATTTTAAGCTGTTTTTCGCAATAAAAAAGTGGTTCCCTCAGAGGGGGCGACACCAAATTAATATAGATTTTAAAGGGACCTGAAATGTACCTCTCATAATTTTTTCAGATTTTTCGAGGCGGTGCTTCAGTATTTTATAACGTTTTTTCTGAATTTTAAGCTGTTTTTCGCAATAAAAAAGTGGTTCCCTCAGAGGGGGCGACACCAAATTAATACAGATTTTAGAGGGACCTGAAATGTATTGTACCTCTCATAATTTTTTCAGATTTTTCGAGGCGGTGCTTCAGTATTTTATAACGTTTTTTCTGAATTTTAAGCTGTTTTTCGCAATAAAAAAGTGGTTCCCTCAGAGGGGGCGACACCAAATTAATACAGATTTTAGAGGGACCTGAAATGTATTGTACCTCTCATAATTTTTTCAGATTTTTCGAGGCGGTGCTTCAGTATTTTATAACGTTTTTTCTGAATTTTAAGCTGTTTTTCGCAATAAAAAAGTGGTTCCCTCAGAGGGGGCGACACCAAATAATACAGATTTTAGAGGGACCTGAAATGTATTGTATCTCTCATAATTTTTTCAGATTTTTCGAGGTGGTGCTTCAGTATTTTATAACGTTTTTTCTGAATTTTAAGCTGTTTTTCGCAATAAAAAAGTGGTTCCCTCAGAGGGGGCGACACCAAATTAATACAGATTTTAGAGGGACCTAAAATGTACCTCTCATAATTTTTTCAGATTTTTCGAGGTGGTGCTTCTGTATTTTATAACGTTTTTTCTGAATTTTAAGCTGTTTTTCGCAATAAAAAAAGTGGTTCCCTCAGAGGGAGCGACACCAAATTAATACAGATTTTAGAGGGACCTGAAATGTACCTCTCATAATTTTTCAGATTTTTCGAGGTGGTAGGTATTTCAGTATTTTATAACGTTTATTTCTGAATTTCAAGGAGTTTTTCGCAATAAAAAAATGAGCGGGTGAAGTGAAAAATTAATTTTTCTTCATAAAAAATAAAATAAAATAAAAAAAATTACATATGAAAATTACAATAACATTTTACAGATGTTTCATTGAATATGATATGAGCCCGATTCGACGAGTATCTTTGGTATAAAAAGGTATTGCTGCGAATGTGCAAATGGCCTACGGACCGTAGGGTGCTGCTCGCACGTTGCTGCAGTGATTTGGTACTTGTCGTACGGCAGATATAAGTCTCAAGTCGTTCAACCAGCGTCAATATTGACGAATTTATTCGATGCCAAAGAGTACGACATCGTAATAAAGAGGATAGCGATGAAGACTGAATTATTTGTAAATTATTTTATTTATTTATTTTTTTTTTTCGAAACATAATTTTTTTTTTTTAGCGCTTGACAGTAATTATCTTAGATGTCTCCAGATGTAGTCTAAAACATCTCATCTCAGGACTGTCACGGGAATCGGAGGGAAACACAGGACATGAAGGGAGAAAGGAGGTTTAAAGGGTAGGTTGGACAAGTAAGTGAAAAAAATAAAGAAATACCAATTTACGGGGTTTATTGGACGTGAGCAATTATAAATACACAGACAATAAAAGTCTTTGAAATGGGTCTACCTGGTAAGCAAATTAATAATATGAGAGAGAATAATTTGTGTGAGGTGATGACGGTGCGGCGTTTCGTCTCTTCCTGCTAGAGGTGGGGGCCGTGAGTCCAGAGGACCTACGAGGTCCCCACTCCCTGGCTTGGGTTGTCACCGGGGGGTGACAGGACATCAGAATATTTATAGGCCATTTGCACATTCGCAGCAATACCTTTTTACCAAAGATACTCGTCGAATCGGGCTCACATTCAATGAAACATCTGTAAAATGTTATTGTAATTTTTCATATGTAATTTTTTATTTTTTATTTTTATGAAGTAAAATTAATTTTTAACTTCACCGCTCATTTTTTTATTGCGAAAAACTCCTTAAAATTCAGAAATAAACGTTATAAAACTGAAATAACACCTCGAAAAATCTGAAAAAATTATGAGAGGTACAATACATTTCAGGTCCCTCTAAATCTGTATTAATTTGGTGTCGCCCCCTCTGAGGGAACCACTTTTTTATTGCGAAAAACTTAAAAGAAAAACGTTAAAATACTGAAGCACCGCTCGAAAAATTAATGAGAGGTACATTTCAGGTCCCTTTAAAATCTATATTATTTGGTGTCGCCCTCTCTGAGGGAACCACTTTTTTATTGCGAAAAACAGCTTAAAATTCAGAAAAAAATTTATAAAATACTGAAGTACCACCTCAAAAATCTGAAATTATGAGAGGAATATTTTAGGTCCCTCTAAAATCTGTATTAATTTGGTGTCGCCCCCCCTGCGGGAACCACTTTTTTTGACCCCTTAAAATTTATAAAAATTAATTTTTCACACTTAAAAGTTATGGAAAAATTTCAAAAAATTCTCAAAGATGCGTCTTTAGATGCTAAATAGTTTACAAAAAAAACTGGGCTCTTTGGGATCATTAGTTCTCGAGATATTGAGGTTTTTCTAAAAAAGTATAAACCCGTTTTTCTCGAAAACCGTTCGGTTTTTTGATTTGAAATTTATGTCAGTTCTTATTCACATAAAGGCATCTTTTAGAATTTTTTCGGCCAAATCGGAGTAAGGGCCATTTTGCCCCCCTTATCCCGCTATAGCCAAAGGCTTCCCCTTACTATCTACTACTTTATCTTTAGAGGGACGGTTGAGAGGAAGATTAAACATAAAAGGTGCTAATTCTACGGGCAACTTGACATTCACCAACCCTTGCATTGATATCTCCGACTACCAGTAGTCGTTCCGAATTTAGCTAGCTAACTGCTCTAACCAACTTACTGAAATCTGCCTGCCATCTTTCATGATCCGTTGAACCACTAAGATAAAAAGGCACGACATCCACTCTTTCACCCTGCAAACCCAGTGACAAAGTTATCAGACCAACCTCAGACACCCTAAATTCTGCCTGAACTCTCTCTCCTCCGTCCAATAAGGGTTCCCCCCGACGCCCTGCCCACCGTAGAGGTTCTAATGCCTGGTGTGAAGACCAATTCGAATTCCTGGAAAAAACCACTTACAAAATCAAAGTCAACTGGTAACACAAACGTTTCAAATAAAAAGAAAATATCGCTTTTTTTAATGAAATTAAGGAAGAAACTATCATTAAGCTTTGCTTTCAACCCATTAATATTTAAAGAAATCAAAATAAACCTTCTATCAAAAATGGCTTCGAGTGACAGACGGATGGACATCATTTTCTTTGTTATTCGAAGATCCACGCGTCGTCGAACTCTGGCTGACAATTTCGCCTCCATGCACCTCCAGCAGTTGTCGAATCAACCCAGCCAGGTCCACGCCCAAAATGGTTGTAACAGCCTCTCCATCCCCGTTGTCCTTTCGTCGGAGAAGACCCTTCTTGTCACACCATGTATACGTCTTATCGCGAAAAGATAGCCTGTCATTCTCACTGCTATTCATTCATCAAATGTTTTCCTAAGCGCCGCTCTTATGCGCAAAAGTTTACTTCTCATACGGCGGATCCCTGGCGGAAGGTCCTGCGAAACAGACATCCCTGTGTCCTTCAATTTATTGGTATTTTTAAATACCGTCCATTTATAGTTTTCCTTCGTTAAAGTCGTCAGCAGTGACGGCCTTTTACTCTTTTTTCCGACAATTGCTGCCTCCTTCACCAATATATCTTCTTTAATCATCAAGGTCTCCTTAAAGAACGTGTTCGCAGCAATCTCTGGGTTGGCTTCCTCAGATAACGGCAAGCCACTGATCACTAGTTTATTCCTCCTGCCAGCTAACTCAAGTGCATCCACACGTTTTTGGGTATCTTCGTAGAGTGAAAACAGGGAAGCTATTTGTTCGCGGAGCATCTGATTTTCAATTACGAGAGCTTGTGAAATTTCTTCCTTAATCTCGGTCTTAAATTTAGTCAAATGTACCTGTATTTTCTGGTCAACAATTGACGCAAAGGCCTCAAGTGACGACTCGTCGAGCTGTCATCTATTCGTCTAGTCGTCAGCTATTCCGAGATGTCATTTTGTGGGGAGGAGTATTCGGGGAGCTTAGAACCCTTTTAGACGTGGAGTTTGAATCAGAATTCTTCTGATTCATGTGAAAAAGAATAATTTCAGCCGAAAGTGTAAAAAGAAAATAACAGAAACAAATATGCCCTCAAAGAAAACAAACTGGTGATAAGAGTAGAAACGGAGGTATCAATCGGAGAATAGAGGTGGGTTGATCCAGATTTTTGTGTATCAATTGATACATTGATACTGATTCAGATATGTAACTGATACATTTCATTGATACTTTTGGAACTGATACACAGTGAAACCTGACTATCGAAACCTGATAGGTAGGTATGGCAACAAGCCTCCCGTTCCAAACAGCTGCTACTTGGATTGGATTTATTAGGTTCCGTGTGGAATCGCGTGACATTTCTGATTTATTTCTGATTTATTTTATTACTTAAATAATAAATACATACTAATTTGTAAAACATTTATTAAGTAAATTGTAATATTGTAATCATCACTTATTAAATGGAAAACTTTCAACGGTAACTACTCCCGACTACCTGATACCTCTGGTCTATGACGTCATCTACGTTCCTACTTCTCTGAAGTTCTATGTTCTGATCTGCGTATTTTGTTTGTTTTTATTCTTCGCTTTTCAGTTTTCAGTTTTCCCATTGTTTTTGTGTAGACGTGTAGGGTAAAAGAAACATGGAAAAAACTAAAAAACTTCATTTATGTGGACTTTCTTCGTTAAAGAAAGTGACAATATAACTTGCAACTTATGTAAGTCTAAATTTTCTTCAAAATCTACGACGACGAACTTGAAGAAGCACCTCGAGAGAAAGCATCCTGCCGTTCGCTTGACCCCGAATCCCAATCGTTCCATTCCTCAAAGCTCGACCCCCATATCCTCTCCCGCTGTGGCACTGATTCCGAATCATGAACCTCAAGTAGTTGAGGCTGAAGGTGAGGGTGATCGTACTAGTGCGCAAAGCTGTTTTCAACAGACATTAACCCCCTTTTAAAAAGGAATATGAGTTCAAATCAAAAGTCAAAAATCGATAAAGAACTACTTGAAATGATTGTAAAAGACTTTCAACCTTTTTCAATTGTTGAGGATCGAGGATTCAGGAAGTTCGTAAACGCTCTAAATCCAAATTATTCATTGCCATCTCGAAAAACTCTGTCACAAACGTTACTGCCAGCGGCTTATGAAAAGAAACTTAGCGAATTGAAAGAAAATTTCTTTTCTTCTAATATTAGTTCGGTAACGTTAACAACGGACTGTTGGACGTCGTTGAACACCGAATCTTTCATGGCCGTCACTGCTCATTTCATCGACATCAATTACGATTTAAAATCACACGTCATCGATTGTTTCAGCTTCTCAGAACGCCATACAAGTGAGAATTTAAGTAAAGAGCTGCTCAGTTGCAACTGAGTGGCAACTTGAGCACAAAATATTACTGTGCGTGACGGATAACGCCTCTAATATTGTGAAAGCTGTGAAAGAATGTTTGAAGTGGAGGCATTTCGGCTGCATTGCCCACACTATAAATTTAATCGTGAACGATGCACTCAATTTCGACACTTTTAAAGACATTTTAAAAAAAATGAGAGATATGTGACATTCTTTAAGCATAGTTCTGTAGCCACCAGTAAATTAGCAGAGGTGCAAAAACAGAACGGGATGCAACCCAAAAAGTTATTGCAAGATGTCGCCACCCGGTGGAACTCGTCCCTGTTAATGATCGACCGTTTCACCAATTTAGAAGTCCCGATTAAGACAACTCTAGCGTTAATAGAGAACAAAAAGAGTTCGACGTTTTATCGGCTAGCGAGTGGCAACTAGCCAACGAAATGAAAGAAGTTCTGAGGCCGATGCATGATTTTACTAAATTTGTAAGCGGGGAGAATTACTCACCGCGTCGTCAGTGTTAATTGTTGTCGACGGCATCAAAACGGTCTATGAAAGAATGAAAATAACGACGAATTAACACATATAGCGACTAAAATCTTGATAAAAAGATTAACAGACGGTCTCTCCAGCCGACTTGGACACCTCGAAAGGAGTAACACACGATATCTACATTCTTGGACCCACGATACAAAAACGTTCCATTTACTCACGAACTCGGCGATGACGTTAAAAAAAAAATTATAAATCTTGTAGCAAATTTAATTGAAGCAACAGAAAACAGATCGGAAAATTCGCCTCCAACCTCAAACAACCTTTCACCTGTAACCAGTTCGTCCTTGTCCGAATACAATTTTTTTCACGATTTCAATCTCAGAGCAAGCCAGTACAAGCCAATTGGAACCTGCAAATCAAGAGCCATCACAGAAGTGCAACGGTACTTAGAAGAGCCATTACTTTCGAAAAATGCCAATCCACTGAAATGGTGGAAGGATCATGGATACAATTATCCGTTTCTTAAAGAAGTATTCCGTAGTAAATTTGCATGCGCGACTTCTTCAGTGCCTTGTGAGAGGATTTTCTCCAAAACGGGGCAAATTTTAAACGAACGGCGGACCAGGCTATCGTCGGAAAAATTACGCCAAATAATTTTTTTGAACCAAAATATTTCATAAATAATTCAATAAAAATTTTTTAATAACCTGCATATGATTGTTTTATTTAAATAATCTATCTTAATTTTTAAGAAAAAAAAAAAAGTACAATGTTAATTTTGGACCACATTGTTACTTTGTATCAATATTCCAAAAGTATCTAATAATCCGAAGAGGCCTGCCTCAGACCTCTTTGATACTTGTGGCCTCCGCAACCATAATAACTTTTGGATCATTGATACAAAAGTATCAACTAGATTCCCTCTGTATCAATCTGCCGGGTCAGTTACATTCTAGTATCAGTTACCTTTGTATCAGGCTGATCCAGCCCGACCCACCTCTATCGGAGAACTGTCGAAGGTGCCCGATAACAAACGAAGGTGGACTTGGAGGGGGCGCTCTTATCTCGTGGCCCGTTGCCGAGAAGAAAATTAAAATTTCCGGACAAAAAACTAGGAAATTCAAATCGTGATAATTCGTTTGACTAACTGTCCCTCACCGAGCCAAACGATCACTGACGGCCGCGAAATTACGAACAGTTCAACACCACTTTTCAACTCAATCGAGCTCCAATTCCGTGAGGAAAAAGCACATAAACGAGGAGCGAAAAAACAGCAACCTCACGGTACGGGCACAAGGCCGAGACTCCGTATTTTTTTTTCTGATTCTATGTATAAGAAGACTTTTCTAAATTTCTAAAAAACAAAAATTTTCAACTCAAAATCTCAAAATCTGGTGCTCAAAATATTTTCTTGATAAAATTACGACTTTTGTACTGAAAGAACGAGTACGCTCCACTTTACAGAATTAAAATCGGACCATTTTTAGAGGAGTGAGAGGTGCCGCAAATTTTGAGTTTCAATCTTTCCTTCTCATAAGCCAGTCTCTCTCCAAGTCAGGTTTCCCCTTTCGCCTTAATTTGATGTAATTAATTCATTAAAAACAAAAAAATGATATTTTTAATTCAAAATTGGGAGTGCGGAACGCTCCCGCGCCCCGTAGGCTGCGGCTTTACTTACGGGCCATGGATCATGTGCTTCAAAACAGCAGCACGTAAAAAACGTTCTCATAACGTTCCTATACTGATCAGTGATCCAGGGAGGGTGCGTTGGTGGGATAGCGGGAGAAACCACGCCCACTTTACCAAAAGGTTGTTTAATTGTAGAAAATCCCTCTCCTCCCTAGAAGCGTGCGGCAGCCCCACCGCTAGAGAAGGCTAGGTCAGGAGGCCCGAGCTCAGTGAGCGTTCAGTCGGTCTCCACTCCTCGACCGACTCACATCCGTTCCCTATCCTTCCTATCCTCCCGGGAGAGCCCTGTTAAGGTAGCTACACACTGCTCTGACGAAACATGTAATGATGTGTAATGACGCATTAATGCGTGTGAAGAAAAAATCAAGATCATTGTTTTGGGAGCAAGCGTTCACACTGAACTGATCCTACGTGGGAACACGGGGGATGACGCTTTCTGACGTTTCCACCCCTTCTGACGCGTGTGAAGGAAATCAAAACGTTTTGATATTTTCGTGGCGTCAGAATGCGTCAGAAGGTAAACCACTAGTTTATGATGGGTATGCTGAGACCATGGAGGATTAATAGAAATAAAAAAAAACTTCTTTTTAAATAGGGTGATAATATTGAAATAAATAAAAAAAATTCTCAAGAGTTTACAAGGAAATCTTGCATTAAAAAAAGGTACATAAATGAGGAAAAGTAAAAAACTGTCTTTGACCTCGCGGCACTGGGGAAATGTTGCAAATGTTCAAGGAGTTGAAAAACTCGAAAAAAAAACAGAACATAAAGAGGAACACTGAAGACGACACTGAAAAGTCTCTGACCTCGTTTAAAGATGTTTAAAGATGTTTAAAGATGTTTAAAGATGTTTAAAGATGTTTAAAGATGACGATGAAGAATAATTTTTTTTTTTTTTTACGTGAGCGAAAAAAAAATAGATGTTGGTAAAAAAAAAACTCTTGAAGAGAAAAAGACGCTTGAGCTGCTCGCGCTACCGGATCCCGTCGAAGAAGAAGGTAAAAGTCTTCGAGTTGTACGTCGTTCCAACGCTTCAGGAAGAAGAAGAATTTCGCGCGAGCGAAAAAAAAGACGCCGCTCGCTCCGCCTCTCTCGCCGGTTCCTCAAACCTCTCCCCACTCTCCATGGTTTCCCGCTTCATTACGAATCGTGTCGTCATAAATACTCCCCAGGGTTAAAAAAAAAAAGGGAAAAAAAATTCATGAAGTACAGCGCAGGCGATGGAGATGGTAATGAAGTCGTGGTCCATTGAAGAAGGATGATGAAACGAAGAAGCCCAATTTGGTCATTAGTCATAATGAAGTTATACAATAATAATAAAATTAATTGCAATCGAATGAAGCCCATTTTTAATTATATAAAGGAAAAAGGTCTGGTCTTACAATTTCAATTTATTACATGTATATAATCTCCTATAAAACTGGTGAGAATGAAAAAGGTAATAAAGTAATAAGTAAAAGGCAAAAAGGAAATTAAAATTTGAGAAGAAAAAATATATATATATATGCCAAATCTAAGCGAAGCCATTTAAGTGATTTATTTAAAGGAGATCTTAAGTGAAATGCAAAATTTAAAAAAAATTGAATGAAGTTAAAATTGTTAAAATTGACATAGTTTTTTGATGCAGGCTTAAGTTGTGACAAGTGTGCATGCACTTTTATTGACGGGTCATTAAGATCTTCTAAGAGATAAGAAACCTTGTTAAAAATCTTCAAAACTTTATACGGACCGGTGAATTTATGAGCTAAAGATGCCTGTATATTTTTTGGCTTTGAGGATAAAATAAAATGTTTTCTATAAACTATGTCGCCAATGCCAGGTAATTTTTTGTCTTTATTTCCCTTTGAGTAATAATTATTACGGGTTTTCGAAGAATTAAGAAGGTTAGTATGAACATTTTGAAATAGCTCTACTAATTGGGAGTGTTTTAAGTGTGTGAGATTTTCCTCCAAATTGAATCTTAAAGTTAGAGGATGCTGTATTTCCCTTCCTAGAAATATCAACGCTGCTGAGTGCTTAGTCGTTTCGTGTTGTGCTGAATTTAGGGCTGATACAAAGAGAAAAAGATTGTCTTCCCATTTTTTTTGTGAGTCACTATGGAACGCACGAATGGATTTCTTGATCCCCGAAATGTAGCGTTCAGCCAAGTTGGCTTGAGGAAAATGGGTGATGTTTGCTATGTAAGTTACGCCTAAGTCAAAAAGGAAATTTTTGAAAGCACTAGATCGAAAGCAAGATTGCCGGTCACTTATTATGTATGTCGGCAAGCCATGCTGCGCAAATACATGATTTTGTAGGATGCGGATGACAGTGGTCGTCGTGGTAGCGCGACATGGTACCGCAAAAAGAAACTTGCTGAAGGCGTCGACAGCCACAAGAACGAACTTATTACCCTTAGTAGAAACCGGTAAAGGGCCAATGAAATCTATATAGAGTTTTTCCATTACCCTTGTTGGTGGGGTACTATGGAGAACGGGAGGAAAAGGGTTATTATTGGGCTTAATTTTTGCACAAACTTCACAAGCTGCGACACGTGAACGGATGTCATTGTGAATGCCCTTATATGTGAAAAGTGAGCGGATACGCTCCAAAGTTTTGAAAGTCCCTAAGTGAGCTCCATATGAATTAATATGGTAGTACTGAAAAAGAGGTGATTTTAAGGCTTCAGGTAACAACAACTTTTTGCTCTGTGGATGTTTGAGAGGGACAAAGTAGATGAGATTTTTTATGACCTTGATATTGGGGTCTTTAGAGGAAAGAAGACTTTGTATACTTGGGTCGGCAGCTTGTTGTCTGCCAAAGTCCTCGAATAAGGAAGGCAAATTTTTTAACGGCGAAATAAAAAGAATTGAATCTGTTGTTTGAGAAGTGCTTTCATCAAAAAGTGCAGCTTCTGGTTCTGAAAAGCGGGATAGATAGTCCGCTACGGAATTTGCAGCGCCTTTGACGTGTTTAACCTCAAAACTAAATGAGTCTAACTCCGATATCCACCTTATGGCAGGGTTGCTTAGGATACGTGAACGATCCCCTTTTAAAAAAGAAGCTAAACCGCTGCAATCGGTGTATAGAATAAATGGCTTATGAACTAAAAATTGTCTAAAATGTCTAAAGCTTAATACAACTGCAAAGAGTTCCTTTTTATAGGTAGTATAGTTTAACTCTGAGGCCTTAAGTTTCTTTGCATAAAATGCGATTGGACAAACTGCTCCATTATTATCTTGCTGTGCTAACAGACTAACTACCGATAGCAACGCCTGAAGAATCAGTGTATAAAAGAAATGTTCGGTTAAAGTCTGGAATGGCCAGAGTTGGCGGTGAGGTTAATAGCTTTTTTAAAGTTTCAAACGAATTTTGGCACTCATGGGTCCAAACCAAGCTCGTGGTTTTTTTTGTGAGCGCATGCAGAGGAGCAGCTATGGCGGAATAATTAGGAATAAATCTGGCAAAAAAAAACAAAAGCCAAGAAAGGACAGGGTTTGCTTTAAAGTGGTAGGCGGAAGTAAATTTTTTACGTATGAAATTCGATCATTATCGATTTTAATGGAATTGTGTTCAATTTGATGTCCCAAATATTTTATTGAAGTTTGAAAAAATTTGATCTTATCGGGATTTACCGTGAGACCATTGTTTTGTAGAATTTTCAAGGTTTCACGAATGTGATTGTAGTGATCTTGCTCATTTTTGGAAAATATGAGGATATCGTCTAAATAATTCCATACGAATTTGTATTTTACATGATGGAAAATTTTTTCCAAGTATTCCGTCAAAGCTTGGGAACCCAAACTCAACCCCATCGGTACCCTGCAAAATTCAAAGTGCCCAAAAGGCGTTTTAAAGGCTGTTATTTTGCGAGAGTTTTCATCCAATGGTAGTTGATGAAAGGCTTGTGAGAGATCTAAGATCGAGAAAAATTTGGCATCTCGCAAATGTAAAAAAATTGCGTCCAGTATTGGGAGAGGCCATGCAGAAAAGATAATTAACTCGTTAATTTTTTTATAATTGATGACGAGTCGTTTTTCCTTAGCATCTTTTTTGGCTACCAGGAAAGCTGGCGATGCCCATGGAGAAAAGGCTGGTTTTATGACACCTTGTTTTAAAAGATCATCCGTGATCTCACGCATTTTTTCCAAATCATTGGGATTTAACGGATAAGCAGGCTGATTAATTGGAGGGACATCTTTGATGTATATTTTCAATTTGTAATCTTTTGCCTGACCCAAATTGTCGTTCAACACCTTTGGGAACAATTCCACAAAGTGCTGCTTAAATGGAAAGGTGTTCAAATCTTTGAAATTAGGAACCACCCGTGGATGAAGGCAAAATAAATACCCTGAATTCTCTTTGCTTAACACTCTCAGCGCGGGTCGATGTATACATTGAGTAGAAAGTTCCCTTCTCCAGGCGGCTCAATGTATACATCGACCGTTCATGCGTCTTTTAAAAAGCGATTTTCGATGCTTAAAACAGTGAATTTCGCACAACCGTTGACATACGTTAATTCCTAAAGGGTTTTTATACCTAAATAAGGCCTTAGCTTGACTCTAGACCTTTTTCTTCATTTCGATTTTGACTTTCTAAGTAGACAGTTAAACCAGCTACTTCACGGAGACGTTTTCAGTTCAATTTTGGATTATTTTTCTACTTTTTTACTGTAAGTTTTTTAAAATAATAATTTTAAAACTATTAATTAACTTATGATCACAACTTTTTGCCGTTTTTATTAATATTATTTAGCTTTTAGACCAAAAGAGTAGAAAAAACCTAAAGCGTTCCTTCTCACATTTGGACCTGTTACTATTAATTTCGGGTAATTTCTTTAGAAACTTATTAATTTTTTGTTCTATTAAGTTAAATTAAACACAAAATTATTTATTAGGTACAACGATCATAAGTTACAATCATTTTTTTTAGTATAATTTAAAAAAAAAGTAAAGACTTCCGAGCGGCCAAGAGCAGTGGCGAATTCGGAAACTAAAATTATGAACGGTAGCAGTTCGTTCTACGTTTCACTCTAAAAACAAGTTCGTTACTTTTACCTTTTCCAACTTTATTAAGGCCTTTAGTTTTTTTAGTAAATTTTATTTAAAATTATTCAATTTTATTAATAATTATTTTAGTTTTTGCACTTAGAAAAAATAAATAACTACCCATTTCCGCTCTTCAAAAATTTTTTAGTTAAACAACTTTTCATTATCATAGTGATCCGCGCAGTTTTTTTTCAATAAAATTTTTTTTAACGTTTTTTCCCCCAGTTTATTTCACCGGATTTGAGATAATCTTTACCTACTTACTTATTAAGAGCCCGTTTTGACAAAAAAATCGTTAAATTAACTAAAGTTTCCTTTCTAATCCCAACGGTTTTTTCGGGAATCCCAAGCCGTTACAAATGGCTAGTGACTTATTTTTTTATTTTTTGTCATCAGAAAAGCAATTTTGAATAATTTGAGTAGGTACCTACCTAAAATATTTCGCACCCGTGAAAATGTATCCACACAAAATATATAACGAGCAAATGTAATAAAAATAATATAAAAAAAAATTAAGCTAATGGCTAAAAGTAAAAGGTTGACCACTTAGAGAAGTTGATCCTAGTAACAGCTCCAAAATGGTATGAGAAGGGGAAAAACAATGCGGGATTGCCTACAAATCTGATCTTTTGTGAGGGACAATTAAGCCTTATTTTGGCATAATTAACATGCCAAATTAATTTTATACTTCATTATTAATGTTTTTGGAGGTAATTAAGTAGTTTGACGAAAAAAAATTTTCCCGCCCCAGGGTGAGATTTGCCAGTTGGGCTTGCCGCGCTGAGAGTGTTAATGGGGTGATATAATTGCTTAACATGTTAATGAGATCCTCATTGCCCTCATTTATTGTAACAAACTCATAGGTTTTTAAAGGATTATGAGCAAAAGAAAAAGTTCGTGACGTGGCGTCTATTATGACACCCGCCGTTGATTGAAAATGGAAACCCAAAAGAAAAGGAACAGGCATTTTTTCCAACACAAATACTTCTATAATCCATGATAAATTAAAAATTCTTATTTTGACCTTCCCCTTCTCCGTAAAATGTAATGATTCTGCGGCGACAGATACGACAGATTTTTTGGGATTATGAACAACCTCAGTGATTTCATGCTTGTTTAGACTGTTAAAAAATTGTCTAGACATTGCATTTATGGTGCTGCCCGTATCTAATAGAGCGGCCACCTTCTTCTTACCGATTGTGACGTCTACAAAAGGCAAAGAATGAAATAAGGTAGTCGTAGTTGCCGCAAGAACATGGGAAGGGAGGTAATTAGTTTTTTGAATTATTAGTTTCTTTCGCATTGGTCTTATTTTTTTGGGTTTGATTGCTTTGGGAAGAGGTGGAAGGGATATTTTTGACTTCCTCAACCGCTACAGCAGTCTGGTTTTTGATTGCTTGAATTGTACATTTTTTTTGTTCTGGTAATGGCTCTTTTGTTTGAACGGTTTTGACTCATTACGCCCATACGTGAATGAATCAAAAAATTCTTTCGGTCTCTCTGAATGATAGCGATAATTTTTTTGATATGGTTTTTTAGAATTGTCCCGATTGGGATGTTGATGGTTAGACACGTTGTTCCCTGAATTTTTTATTTTGTCAAAGCCGCCCTGAAAATCATGAGATTTACGATTATAAGAATTATAACCTGAGCATCTATTATTTTTATATTGGTAATGATAAGCTGTGTAATGAGGGAACTGATGGTCGAAAGAAGTACCAGGGAAAGCATTCCCAAAATTAGGCTTTGTGGTACCGTACCGTTCATTTAAAGTGATTTCAATTTCTTTAGTTTTAGCATATAGATCCGCGTATGACTTAATATTTTCAGGAGACCCAATTAGCATGAAGTACGAAGCATGCAAGGACTTTACAATATTTTTTGCATTATCAGCTTCGTTTGTTTCACCAAAAAAAACGCGCTAAAGTGATCTGTGAATCTATGTATTGACGGAGATGCAGATCCGGGTCTTGGGGCGAAAATAAAAACCTGGATTTTGAAATCCAAAATTGTCGAGGGGTCATGCCGAAGCTTATAAGTGAGTGGGCAAACAAATCAAAATCAATGTTGGCATGTGACATGGCGTTATAAAGGAAGTCTGCATACATTGCATGTCTAGTATTATCTGCAATTATGCCAAGAATTTTTTTGAAATGTCGTTTCAATCGCGCAGCTATCGGGGCCAGTTTGAGCAAGAATCTAAAAATAGAAATAGGATTATAAAATAAAATTTTGGAAGGTTCGAAATTGTTCGTTTTAATTGCTTCGAAATGTAGCGTCTCCTTCCTTTTTTGGAGGATGATTTCGAGGAGTTGCTGTCAGAATCCGAGTCGGATGATGAAAGGTCAGTATCCTCGATTACGGGAATCGATGTTTGACGGAAATCAATCGCCGTCGATTGAAAAGGAAAATCCGTGTTAGTTGAGGATTTAATTGGTATATTCGGGGTACTTAAGGACTTGACGGGGACGTAAGTGTCAGCCACCCATGAGGAAATCTCGGAAATGTCTTTTTCCTCTAATCCCAGAGCCGAAAGTTTGGCCGCTAAATCATTTTTTGGGGTAGAAGGGGGAATTTTGTTTTCCTTAGGGGCGAGTGGCCCTCCCTCCTTCCTTTTCGATTGTTTTTTGGGTGTTTGGGAATCAACGGTTTCCAGAGATTTTAAAGAATTTAAATCTCCCCTGAGAGTGCCTATTTCGCTTTTGTATTTGTGGGTTAAAGACGCAATATCCTCCTGACATTTTTTTACCTTTTCTTCTATACGTTTTTGGTATAATTCATTTTGCTTCTCCATCTCGGTTTTAAAATTGTCTAATTGAGTATGAGTTTGTTTTTGTATTTCCACCACTTTCGATTCTAGATGTGAGGCAAATTCAGACATTTGCTTTTTTGTGATTTTTGTGCTAGATTAGGGTTGCAGCAAATTCCTGTAAAAATCGCTTTCAACTCTGTTTTCAGTTTAGAATAATTTGTTTTTGTTATGTGTGAGCATGCAAAATGAACTTTCCTTTTACACTGCGTGCAATCTACAAAGTCTTCACTAGGAAAAACATTTTCACAAGCAAGACAAGGCAAGGTAGACATTTTTTATAGAAAAAAAAAAAAATTGGCAAGCTAAAAGTTTTAACGTGAAAGATAGCCCTTTTGAATGAAGGGAATTTATAAAATTATAAATTATAAAAAAAATTTTACTTTAAAGAAGGTTTAGACAAAGATAAGACGTAGATAATTATGTCTTAGGTAAATAAAATGGACAAAATTAGATTAAAAATAGCCCGACAGGCTTTTTCTTAAAGACTCGGTCAAGGTCCGAAAAAGATAAAAATTTTCGTGAAAAGACTCGCAGTTTCTGCTACCATATATTTATGATGGGTATGCTGAGACCATGGAGGATTAATAGAAATAAAAAAAAACTTCTTTTTAAATAGGGTGATAATATTGAAATAAAATAAAAAAAATTCTCAAGAGTTTACAAGGAAATCTTGCATTAAAAAAGGTACATAAATGAGGAAAAGTAAAAAACTGTCTTTGACCTCGCGGCACTGGGGAAATGTTGCAAATGTTCAAGGAGTTGAAAAAACTCGAAAAAAAAACAGAACATAAAGAGGAACACTGAAGACGACACTGAAAAGTCTCTGACCTCGTTTAAAGATGTTTAAAGATGTTTAAAGATGTTTAAAGATGTTTAAAGATGTTTAAAGATGACGATGAAGAATAATTTTTTTTTTTTTTACGTGAGCGAAAAAAAATAGATGTTGGTAAAAAAAAAACTCTTGAAGAGAAAAAGACGCTTGAGCTGCTCGCGCTACCGGATCCCGTCGAAGAAGAAGGTAAAAGTCTTCGAGTTGTACGTCGTTCCAACGCTTCAGGAAGAAGAAGAAAATTTCGCGCGAGCGAAAAAAAAGACGCCGCTCGCTCCGCCTCTCTCGCCGGTTCCTCAAACCTCTCCCCACTCTCCATGGTTTCCCGCTTCATTACGAATCGTGTCGTCATAAGTTTAAATGGTCTGAGGTAGTATGAAACTGACGAAGGTATCTTTTTCTGACCAAAACGTCAGAACAATCTGAACACAGTGTCCTGCCTGACGTGGTCCCACACGATCTGATGTGACGTGGGAACACGTTTCGTCAGAGCAGTGTGTAGCTACCTTTAGTCACGGCCGACTCTTTCCTCCGGTGCCACCCAGCTTGTCTCGGTGTCCCCGGCTACGGAGTGCCCTGCTGGACACGGTACCTCCGGTTCTCCTTCTTACCCCCTTCCTAACAAAGACACCTCCACCGCAGCCCCGCTAACCTTGTCCCTTGGATGGTTAAAGGGACTGGCGACCGTGCACTAGGTCAGTTGTACTTCAACTTTTTCCTCACATACCCTTTTATAGACAACGAAACCCAGTGTGTCTGTGTGAGTCGCAGGCACAGCTTTTTTGGGAAAGTGTTTCAAACACTTACGAGTATTACCATCTTTGTCCAAGCAAGGAGAATTAGGATTTTCATTTCCGCACGGGCCATGGATCATGTGCTTCAAAACAGCAGCACGTAACCTTCCGCCTGCCTCGTTCCCATCAGGGATTGTGGCACGGACGAACTGGTCGATTTCCACACTGTTCGTCGGTGGATTTTTAACCCTAATAATTATATGGGCATGGGGGAGTCCGCATTTTTGAAATTCAATGACACGGATAAAATACTCAACTTCCACAAAAATTTTGCCTGAATTCAAGCATTTTTCAGGTGTTCTAATTTTTCATGAAAAACCCTAACAGTCAAATCAGGTCGGTCCTTCCCTATTGGCCTGCTAATAGGCTGTTGTCGATTTCCGGCCAATGGGGGTTGCATGTGACGGTTATAAAATAAGTGGGCTTACCTCTTCTTATAACGATTGTCATCGCAATAATTTACCCGATAGTAGGTAACGTGCCGACTGAGTAAAAGATTTTGAAAGGTAGACTCGACCTTCTTGGGTGCCACCTTCGCCCGATATCGTTTCATCGAATTCCCTGTTGAGCTCGTTTCTCTGAGCTATTCTCAATTCGGATTGAAGTTGTCGGATAAAAAGAAGCCTCTCTTCCTCTACTCGAGTGAACATGTCGATGACATACTCTTGGGCAAGCCGGCGAAGTTGCGTGAATCGAGGTTCGCTAAGCAACAGAAAACGATAAATTTTTACCTGGCTTAATTTCTCTGTGCCGCTCAGCATTATGTTTAATTAAGTGCCAACCGGAAGTTCCGTGAGGAAAAATCTAAGGATATTGAAACGGTTCGTACGTCTCATGAAAAATGCTGGCGAACTCACTCCGACTTATCGACTCCTTTTTTCAAAATTTTGACCTGCCTGGGTTCCTCTCCGGGTTGACCAAACCTGCAACTTCATCAAATGCGATTCAACCTTTGTCCCTAAGTTACCTGCACTCTTACTGTAGAGGCAGGTACGTTCAAGCTTCTTAATCTACCGAAAATTAAGTGGATGATTAAGTCTTCGCTGGAATTTGAAATGTTCATTGGCGCAGGTTCATCAGATAGGAGTTCAAAACTGTCATCTTTCATTTTGTCAAGATTTGTTTCATTATGTCGGAAATAATGAAAATGTCTGCCCGGATAGTCCATTTGACCCGTTTGATCCTCATCATTTATCCAAGCTTGTCAAAGTCAGAAGAGCGAAATAACGGAATCTCCGATGCCGAAATTTTCAAATTAGTACTACAATATGGTTAAAAAGTTAAAAGAATTGCAAGAAAGGTCTAAGAAATTCCTGGAATTCAGCACCGATTTTAAAAAGCCTGAAAAAGTTTCCAAAAACGAACTTAAGACGTCAATTCGAGAAATGAAAAATACGTTTCGACCGTTAGAAATAAATTGCTTGGAAAAGTCAAAAATGCTGATGGGTGTAGGAGGTCTCCTAAAAGGCGTTTTAGCTGTTTCGAAGATGATTTTGGAGATTTGGAAACAAGCTTTGATTTACTTGAAAGTTCGTTGCATTTCGATGCAACTCTTTATGAAAGTCTAGTAAGAAGGAAAAGCCTCAGCGTTGGAGACTTAAGAGAGGGCACCTTGGAGACCATTCCGTTTGATGTCATTCAGTCAGATTGTCAAAAAATCATTGATTACATTGACAAAATGAAAGATGACAGTTTTGAACTCCTATCTGATGAACCTGCGCCAATGAACATTTCAAATTCCAGCGAAGACGAATTTGGCCTACCCAATCAAGATTCAGTCCTCTTAGAAGAGGACTGAAGAGTCAAATTTTATCAGCGAACTATCCATTTTCTCTCATATTGTATATTTTTCTCATATTGTATATTTCATTTTGTAAAGAAACAGTATTGTCTAGTCTTATAAAAATTTTCTCTTTTTTACTAAAAAAAAAAACTTCATCAAATGCAATAATAATATTATCGAAATAGGGTGGATCGGTGAGACGGGTACGGAAAACCATGAATTCATCGTCTCGTTCGATCGAACTGAGCGTTCTTAAGTCCCGAATAATGGCGTTGGTCCCCTCCAGGTATTCAGCAATGCTCTTCACGATGTCCTGGTCGAGTTCTCGCTCCATCGCACACGTGAGGCGTTCTTTTGGATCATGGATATAGAACCGAGAGCTGTTTTTGGTGGAGGAGATCTCAAGCGAATACACGGTGTGATAAATCCGCCCGTTCAGCTTGAGAAATTCTAACCGGGTCAATAATTTTTGATTCTCTGAATGGGCGTACCCTTGGCCAGCAGGATGGTTAACAGCACTACAAGCAAAAAGGTGATAATATGCCCTCGAGCGATTCAGGAATTTTTCATCTGAATAGAACGATGGGTTCGCTTCGGGGAGATAAGGAATATTACCCTTCTTAATTTACCTTTTTGGCAACACCTAGATTGGCTCTCTTCATGAAAGCGCGGTGCATTGCAGTGTGCACACCTAGGAAGTGCCTCAGCGATAAGACTTACCGGCTCTTTGAGTGTGTACAACTTAACCTTATCCAAATCTGATCCCCTGAGATTACCGAGCGAAGGAGCAGATCTCAGTTCCGCTGGTAAGCCGACGAAAGGACGTTCCGTTAAGTCATAATCGTCCATGTAATTTTTGACTTGAACGGCATGCGACTCCTTCTTTTTGCCTTTAACGACATCAGGATGTAAAGCATCACAGATTTCCTGCGATTTTTTAACCATTTCTGGATGTGTTTTCCTATATTTGTCCCGTGCAGTCTTATTTTGTTCTCCAAGAGTGGAACTTTTACGTGGACGGCCTCTTTTTCTTTTCGAATCAGTGCTAACAGACGATTGTGTTGTTGAAGTACTAAAGTTTGAGGCATTTGTAGAGGTACTACTTTCAGAACATGAAGAAAGTTGGCTATTGTCATCAATGCTTGAATCGAAGGATGTTGAAAGCTCAACACTAACATCAGAAATCCCCTTAGCTGATTTGCTGTTTTTATGCGGCCTTCCTCCTTTGTTAACAGTAGAAGCAGGTTGTTTCTTTGGAGGACGACCTCTTCGCTTCTTTAAAGGATTGCTTGCATTGCTATCGGAAGTGCCGACGGATTCATTTGTGGAACTTGATGTAGTCGATGATTTTGAACTGTTCCTTCTTTGTGATGTTCTACGTGGAAGCGCAGTTGGCTTCAAAACAAATCATCGGTTTTATCGGTGAGGAGTGCACTTCATGTGCTATTTTTTTAGATGGTCTCCCTTGGCCTCGTTTTTTGGGTGTCGATTCATCGGAAACGTCCGAAGGTGATCTAGACTTCTTAGATGGTCTGCCGCGGCGACGTATAGTTGCGGCAGACAGCTCGGATACCTGTGGAGCAGGAAGCATCTCACTCACCTTACAGGGTCTGTCTCGGCTTCTTTTCACTGGTGTTTTCCCCTGGGATGTCCCCTTCTGATGAAGACGGACGACTGAGTTGAGCATACGGAGAAAGCTTCACTTGCTCCGGTGTTGACTGATTGACTGATCTCCAACTTTTGTTTTGCGGAACTTCAGCGCAGGTGAAACGAAAGGAGACTTCGGCTCGATGGAGACATTCGACAACTCCGATGTAACCGATTCAACGTCGGTCACGTAATCGTCTACATCCATTTGGATAGGCGATAAACGTGAAGCAAGATCCTCTATTGCGTCTAGACGAAACTTAATTTTCGACAGATCGTAGATGTTGTAACGTTCATCGTTAAGCAAACATCTAGCCAAATCTGCAACACTTTGGCATTCAAAAAGACGTGCCTTGCCATAAGTTTCATCCCACTTCCGATTCTCATCGACATTGTGAGGATCGAACAAAATAAACTTATCGCCATGGCACCAAAAAGATATGGCTTTTGAATAATTGTAAATAAATACGAACCCCTCATCCGAGCAGCAGTTTTCAAGGCCGACTCGGATTCTAGCCGTCAATTCATTCATTCTCTCTTGGGGGGTAGAGCCTTTCCCGTGTTCATCTTTGTCGCCGATGAAATCATGGGAGACCATGTATCCCATTTCTTCATTACCGACCATTTGTATATCGACGATCATAACAGTGTGATGACAGAAATTTTTACTAATCGGTTCAAATCATCGGTCGAGAGGTATCGTGCACTTACGTTTGCAGGAAGGCAGCAGTTGTAATATTTGGAACCTGCAATCAAAATATTGTCGATATTATTTGAATCGAGAGCCGAGTTTGGTAATTTCAAATAATACGCGACTGCGACGACTGAATTGGCAAGGCACGTCTGATTATAGCCTCTCTCGTTCCTAAAGCACTGGTCGGCCTGGCTCAAGCATCCCCTTGCAACACATGCAATCGTCATCCTGGAATCTGTACCTATAAAAATAGAAAAAAATAGAAAAATAAAAAATAGAATGATTAATTAGAGTTTCAAGCCACTTAAATTAAAGAATAATTTTTTTTTTTATCGAGAGTAAGTAGATTAAATAGTGAGATTAAAGAGTGATGATTATTAACAATCTAGTTTGAAGTTTTAAGGGGGGGGGGGGGAGGTCAGGCCTAAAATTTATTTTCATGGGCAAATAATATTAAGAAAGTATGTTGGTGGTGATCATAATAATATTCTCTTCTATAAAAATCATAGGTACCACATAAAAATAGAATTTGAAAACCAATTTTGCGTTAAATGATAAAAATCAAGAAATAAAAATCAATAAAAAACAGTAATTGAAAGAAAGATGTAGATTTTAGTTGATAGAAAAGAAGATTTCATGGAAAAAGTAAAATGAACAAAGGCTACTTTAATGATAATACTTAAAATAAATGGCTTGCGGATGTTTAAAAAGACTAAAATATGAACAATCAAACAAAAAATTTACAAAAAATGTCCAATAATTAAAGATAAAAGAATATAGAGAATAATATTATAAAAGAAAGCTAAGAGAATAAAGCTAACCTAAAGCGGTCAGAATGCACGTTGACAAATTTAACGCAAAATTAATTTCAAAAACTTCTAATATAAGTAATAAAAAAAGTTTACTTACCTAAAAAATAAATAAATAAAAGCCCTTGGCGAAGATCTAGAAGTTAAGGGGAGAGACGCTTCAAAATGTCTTCTCCGAGATCCAACTCTGGAAAAACTCTGAAATCTGCGATCGGATATTTTCAGCCAAACCTTTTAATGGAAACTGTAAAACCACTTACCAAAACAAAAACAAAAAACACAAAAATATCCTAAAATTTAAAATTACGTATATTAAATATTCAATGGAGATCTTAAAATCGAAATGAGCGGTGAGCGTCGTTTCGTTTTTAAGTCAGAAACTGAACGTTTTCAAGCCTTCCAAGAAATTACAACCGTTGAGCAGTGTGACCACTTACGTTTTCGGTATTCCTTCATGAATTAAATTAAAAATCGGGAGTAATTTTTATTCTCAAAGAAATAATGCCAATAATAATTAATTGTTGGATATTTTATTACTTATCTATAGTGAAACGATGAAAGAAAGTTGGAATTTCGGAGGGGCTACCTTGACATGGCCGATATAACTTTGTTTTTCTTGTAATTTAACACAAAAAATAATATTAAAAATTGATTTTTCTCGGATAAAAGCACAAAAATAGTAGACAATTGCCTATAGTGAAGGCAAGTTGGAATTTCGGAGGGGCCACCTTGACATGGCCGATATTTTAACTTTGATTTTGTTGTAAATGAAAACATACTCTTTAATTTAATACAAAAAATAATATTGAAAATTGATTTTCCTCGAATAAAAGCACAAAAATAGTAGACAATTGCCTATAGTGAAGGCAAGTTGGAATTTCGGAGGGGCCACCTTGACATGGCCATTGGTTTTGAAATGTTTTGAATTTTTGAAAAAAATTATTTCAACACTTAAAATTAAATTCTAAAATTCTAAAAATATTTAACAAATCCATTACTTAAACTTCAATACTTACGAATGGTCGTAGGAGAACCGAACCAAAAAATATAAAAAGAGGGGACATCTTGATAAAATAAAGTTAAATCGAGGATAATAATTAAAAGTATTTAAGCAACTATTTATCTTGATAAAATTAAGTTAAATCGAGAGATAATAAAAAAAAGATAAATAAAAGAATTGATCTCAGAGATTATCAAAAATCGGATTTGCAATTTAAAAATTGCAATTTCATGTGCAACCCTAAACGTGCACAGTTGGGAATAAAAAAATGTTTTTAAAAAAGATAGTTCATTAAAAACAACTCATACAGAAAAAGTGCAAAGAAACAAAACCAGAAAAAGGGGAAAAAAAAATTCAATTACAAAAATTTAAAAAATTTATTCCTCTTATTACATAATATTATTTAATGTGCTCTTGCATTTTGGAGGGCCTCCCCGGCCCTCCTCTCCGCTTCCTCCCTGATCATCTGTAAAAGAAAAATAATAAATTAATAAAAAGAAGAAAAAAAAAAGAATTATTACTTACTTCCTCAAGGAGGGCGGCGGCGGTTCGGATCTGCGCCGGGGTGACCCTCCGCAGCAAGGTGTCAACATAATTGATCAACGCTCTTCTGTAATTAATAAATAAAATTAAATGAATAAGTTGAATTTTGATTAAATAAAAAAGTTTGTAGTAAATAAATGAAATAAATTTTTTAAAAAAATGCACTTCTAAAGGAATAAGTTCTCTTTCTTTCATTTTGGCAGTTTTTTTGCTTATAAAAAATATTTATTAACTGTTTTTCGAAATTTTTTTTTAAATATCAAGGTAGAAGTAATGGGATTTTTGCCCAAGAAAGGTCCCTCCCGTTATAGGTGGAAGTATGAAATTTCTCCCTACTAAAATGATTATCAATGTAATAATTAAATAATAATTTTTTTACGCCAAAAATTTGAAAAAAATAATAAGGAGTAATAGGTGAAAATTTTGTGAAAATCGGACCAAGCCCGGTGCGATTTTGTTTAAATTCCAAACAGATTTATCTCCGCCATTTTTTCGAAATACAAAAATCACCTCGTTAGTTTCTCCTAGAATAGAAAAGGGGGGGGGGGGGGGGGGAGAAAAATTGGTGTGGAAATTTAACGGCCCAATAAAATCCGAAAATAAAGTTAAAAATTAATAAAAGGACGAATTAAGATGTTAATTATTGTCTGTCAAAATGTAGGTCGAAAAAACCATAAAAAACTAAACTTAAGGATTGAAAATTGTTAGAAATAATTTGATTAAGATTACTTACCGAGTTACATCCTCCGCGCGGTTGTCGGGTGGGGGGCGGGGTCGTCGGGGGCGACGTTGGTTTTCTTCATGATTTTTTCCCATTCTGAAACGAAAAAATTATAAATTAATGCCGTAAACAATTTTGAGTGATTATTAATAAAGGGAAAATCAATGCTGATCAATTTTTTTCATATAAGGTCACCAGATATTAAAACAAAAATGTAGAAAATGAGGAGCTTACTTACGTTTCAATCTCTGTTCAAATCAAGAATGAATGATGAGCAGGGGTGGATTTAGGACCAACCCCCACTTGTTGCTTCGAAGAAATTTAACGGGCATTTGGCTTTCGTTCTGAGAAAACTTTGCACGTTTAAATCGATACTGGAAGAGACGATAGCGCAAATTTCCAAAATAGGATTAAATTTCCTTAAATAAATAAAACTATATTCAAAAATAAATGATCGCTAAAACAATTTAAACAAAAATATTGAATGAAACACGGCCAAATTCATAAAACTACCTACAAACGGTGAAAAATTTCGGAGGGGCCACCTGGATCGGGGGTAGCCCTGTCGAAAACGAATCCCGCGTTTCGTAGGACGGTTACGTGAAGCAGCTGACGTTCTAAGAATCTCTCCCCCCAACCATTGCCTATCAAGAAATTCCTTAGTTCGATTTCGTATGAAAATTGAACCTGTCTACACATTTATTTGAAAAAAAAAGGAATAAAGATTTTTATTTAAATAATTTTTTTTTCTAAAAAAGTAAATTTTTGACTTCCTGCAAAATTCAGGAAAAATCGCAGTTTCCCTACATTCATGTGGTATCAGCTCCTAAAGGAAAATATGTATTTTTCTATATTTTATTATTTGTATCACGGGATGGTCATGGAGAAATAAATAAATACTCTGATTTTTGGTCGAGCTTTCGGTGAATTATATTCCCATCTTCAGGACCTGAATGTATACAGACATATGTTAGAGAAATGGATATTACAAATTTGCTTTCAACATACCTTCAAATCGATTTTAAAAATAATATAAATTTAAATAAACATAAAATGAAGCTTCGTTTCTGACTGTCATGGTTATAAATTTCTCATGTGGTTTTAGCCGGGAACACTTTTAACTACTAATCGATTATTCATTTTATATAGAATAACAATTTTGACTAGAATTTCCATATAACACATAAATAAATAAATAAATTATAGCTACTATTATTACAACAATTATTTTAATAATATAAAATTTTAATCTATAAAAATTTATTTTAAATTTTAAATATGAAACCAACCAACAGTTCGATTACATCGACCGTGGAGCCCGCGAAATACAAAAAACAAGACTAGAAATTCTATTAAGATTAATATCACATTTCTTTAACAAAGTTTAACAAATAAGATTAATTAGTGAAATTTTTAAAAAAACAATTATAAAATAAAATAGGAATTAAACTAATAAATAATACAACATTACATTGAAACTTAAATAACAACTAGGGATGAGCGATATGGTGATTTTCGGGTAACAGTGATTGTAGTGATTGCTACTTTTAAATAACGGTGAAAAATAACGGTGACTGTTATTAATGGTGATTTTCATAGTATCATGCCTTGGGTGTTACGATAGATACGGTGTTACAATTCACAGATAGAAAATACTTGCTACTTGTTTTACTTGTTATTTTTATTTTGTTACTGTGTTGTTATTGTTACCCTCTAGAGTATAGATATTAGATTCCGATATCAAGTACAACAAAATAACAAGTAAAACAGATATTCAAGTGGTATTGGTACAATCACAACAAGTGAATATACCTATTTTAATTTTTTGAGCGAATTTTTATTTGATCTCTTTTTGTTATTCCTTTCTAAAATCAGTTAAAAAATCTATAGATTTTCAAAAAATGAAGTGTGGACTGCGATTGTGACGATAATGAGCGATAATAACATGGTTGCATCACTGTGCAGAGGAGGCGTATTGCCGTATTGAAATAACAGTCACAGGCTTTTTCAATACCAATAACCGATAGTGACTGCTACTTTAAGTCACCGGTGAAAAATAACGGTGACTGTTATTATCGCTCATCCCTAATAACAACTGGGTTTTTTTATGGTCTTAATTTTAAGGTTCAGATGAACACCCGCCAAAATACAGGGATAAGAGTCCTTGATAAATCGTATTAAATCCAACCAAATGTATTTTCTTTTAAAGAAAATATTTTGGGACCGAAAAACACTATTTTTTCCGTTAAAATTCCCTATTGAAACAGGATTTTTTTTTCTGGGGGGGGGGGGGGGGAGGCAAAAACCGACGTGACAAAATACGTTAAATACCAAGTTTTGGTCGAAATCAAAAAATATTTTTTTCCGCCTTTAATAACCGGGCCCAAAATGGCGAAAACCGAGAATGGAAATTTGGCTTACAAACTTCAAAAATTCATATCTCAGCTTGTGTTCAAGCCACAGAGCGGCTCCCAGGCTTTTTGGGAAGGTGAACGATGTCACAGATCAAGATCCGTTTCCGTTTCCAGTAATCGACGATATCATATCTAATTTCGGGGGATGTAAATATTTTTCGAAATTAGATTTGAAGGAAGGTTTTCACCAAATTCCATTGAAAAAGGAAACAAGAAAATTTTCTGCTTTTGGACGTGAAAAACCTTTTGGACATTACGAGTATAATTGAGGACGTGAGATGCAAAACTCGCTCGTTGCAGATTTACCATTTTTTCAGGAGACACGAAAAACTGATATAGTTTTATTTTAATGGGCGAAATTTTTTTTTTTTTTTTTTTTTTTTTTTTTTCATTCCCTTTTAACGTAAAGCTCTCTAATAAAAATACAATGAGTAAATAAAAGTAAACAAGTAAATAATAAAGAAATTCAAGGTTTATTTTGGAAGGAACAAGTTTTGCAGCAAAACATAGCAAGGAAAGCTTTTCTCTTTACAGTCATCTGAATCACACTTCGCCCCTGTTTATCTTGTCGTGTCCATCTGTTTTACCGCCTTCTCTCGCTCGGTGGCAAATTAAACTTCGCTGCGAGATGCTCTTTTTGAATTATTCCCCCCTCGGTGATCGGCTCATTGACATATGCGCACTCTGCAATTCTTATGACAGAGAGGACGTCTTCCACTTCCTGGCGGAGTGTTCTATTTTAAGTGAATTAAGAAGGTTTCATTTAGGGAAGTCAAAAATTGAGAAACAGGAGCTCATTAATCTTTTAAATTCCCAGCAATGTGCGAGTCTGGTCTCATTTTGTAAAGAGGCTCTGAGGTACAGAGAGGAGTTAATAAGCTATTTTAATTTCTAATCATTTATTCCGAAGGTTTTTTCTCTTTTCTTTTTTTTTTCTTTCAATTTTTAAGGTCTTTTTTCTACCTAATAATTTTGTTATTTACCCCTCCGCTCAGGCCAAAACCCCGGCAGACGGTATTAATAATACCATGCTGTATTACCTTTTTCTTTTTTTCTTTCTCCAATAATTAATTTTTCTTGTAAATAATTATAAAAATGTTTATATGTAATTTCTAGTTTATGAAATAAAAAAGGTTTTTTCATTCATTCATTCATTCATTCATAGCAAGGAAAGAGTTTTGCAACGTACGAATGATGAACCAAACAGTTTTGATCGGGATCAAGGAGTAGAAAAAATAGGATCGTAAGGAGTTTGACAAGGGATAGGTAGTACGGATAACAAGAAAACAAAATTGAGACAAAAAAAGTTTTTTTAATAAAAAAAGTTTACCTTTAAAGAAGAAAAAAAAAATTGAATAATTTTAATTGACTAACTCCTCTGATTCTTCGAGGTACGAAGCAAGATCAACATCTTCTTCGTTATCAACGAAACCTTCATTCGAATCGTGTAAAACAGATTTGTAGAATTTTAAAAATTCAAAATTTCGCCAATCTTGGCCGAAGTGCTTCTTTAATAAATTGTCGATGTCTTTTTTCTTCTCCTTGAATGGGTAATGGAGACGGCGAAAGATTAACAATTTTTTTCCCTTTTTCATTAACGATTTCGGAGCTCCCACGTTCATTTTATAAGTTTGTTCTCCCTGGGCTATTATGTTGTTTTTTCCTGTTTTGGTTATAATTATTCTTTTCGATAATGCAAATTTGAAGTGGAGCTGTGCTGTCGGTCTCACAACGGAAGCCACAGCCGTCTTCCAGTAGTATACTTGAAAATTTTCTCCGAGCCTTTTGACAGTTCCAAACTCGGAAAACACACTTAAATATTCTTCGGGGTCTATAATAGTGTCCATTTTTTAAAACTTTTTTTCAATTCGTCCAAAGACGCGATCCGCAGGCAAAAATGAATGTCCAACGACGGGAAAAGTTATTGTGATTTTATGGCAGCTCGACTCGGAAAGCAATTTTCCGAGCATTCCAATGACGGTTATGTTTTTATTCTGCCCGGGACATCCATCGCAGAATAATTTTATTTCTTCATAAGATGATTCCGACAATTTCGTTTTCAAAAAGTCATAAAGACATGAAGCGATCTCGTTCGAACCTTTGAGTCTTTCATGCTCCATGCATCCATGTGTACATAGTGACGCTTTCATGGTTTTGTGTACTATTTGAATTTCTCTGGCAAATGGTAAAGTTGTAAATGTACAGCTGCCGACTGTAATATGCTGCTTGGTCGGGGACTTTAGGCAAAACTGGTTTTTTTGGCAGTCGAATGATATTTAAGGACGCTGGATTCTTCTTCTTGTCTAAGAAGTTTGTAAAATGTTTGTGCCCTCATTTATGTACTGTATAACGAGCCATTTTATTTTCTTTTTCTTTTCCTGATGGCAATGCTGAAATTTCTACTTTCGATCGGATGCATTCCGAGCATGCATCCGTCGAAGGTGCTTTAAAACTTATATTATATTGAACTCGGTCTTGAAAATGTGCAAGAAAAGCGAATACTTCGATTTTAATAATTGAGCTGCTTCATTGTTATATATTAGCCAAAGTTTTTTTACACTACAGTCACTTGGCATGTACTGTCTGCTCGATTTTTCGCGAGTGTAGTGAGACTCCAAGAAGGACAGAGAATTAATAAAATTTTTGATTGAATCTCGGACCGGAGCATATTGAATTTTTTTCTTGTCGCCTCCTCGTCTCTCTGCAGGTGACTTTCCTTCTAAGGCATACTTTTTTGAGATATTTTGAACGCGGAATTTCGATATGTTTAAAGTACTTAAAGAAGCTTTTGAGCAAACTTGGACTCTATTTTTGGATTTAGTTTGGATGAAGTACTTGATTGTAATATTGTTTTTTCTATCGGATTTTAAAAGTGATTGTTGTTTGCGAGTTGTGGGAATGAGCTGATCCGTGTGCTTCAGGATGAAATTATCTTGTTCGATTTTGTTGGATGAACTGTAAAACGCTTGATGAAATCGACGAATATCTTGCAGAGAAATTTCAGTGCAGCGGAAGTGTTTTTTTGAGGAGCCATGTATACATTGTGGAAGCGAAGGAAGTTTTTTGAGACGTGTCTAAAGAAAGAGAAGCAGAAAACGCTATTATTAATAAATTGATTCAAGAAATTAAAAAACAATATTACATAAGTAGATAGTCGTTTCATTAAAGCTTGAAAGAAGAAAAGTTCTAAATAAGAACTTGAAAGAAAGAGAAAACTGAAAAGAAAATATATAAGAATCAATAGGTTAGAAAGAGAGAAAAGTGTTAAGTAAAAAATTATGTTTTACTTACCGTTGCCTCTTTTGAACATTACGGGTCCATTTTCTTCATTTTTAGACTTTTTTTTGTTAAGGCCATCGTAATAAAGTGGTAAATGATGAAAAAAACACTCTTACAAAATTAGCCGAATTTAAACAAAATGGAAGAATGTTTGTTACCTCCAACTTGGGTTATAGCGGTAACAAAAGGTTTTAAAAGGGAACGAAAGAGTTTTGTAACCAACTTAGCATCGAGCGATTTTTGCATCTCTATGACCACTACAACGAACTAGTTTTCACAGTCTTGATCCGTCTCTCGTCGAGACAACATTGTTTTGTTTACCTCTTCGGTTCCTTCATTCGAGACCCGTTTTCTTTCTAATTTTGCCGTTTCTATTTAGTTTTCTTCTTGAATCTAAAGGAAACTTAAGCACACCTTTTTTTTTTTTCTATTTTTTTATGAGTTTTTAGTTTAATTTGTCTGTGACACGTCCTTGTCATTAGAAAATTGATGTATATACTTACTTATTAATATTATTATTATCAAAAGATCGATTTTAATTTTAATTTTTAATTGTAATTTTAATTTTTTATTCTTATTTTTTCCTCGAAGTTAAGAGATTTAATTTTAACAAAAGAACAATACCTAGTTGGTTCTGCTTTATCATTTTAATCCTATCATGTTATCGATGGATTCCGAATTAGATTGCGACCAAACTTTGGACCCAGTGATCCCTGAAATGGAAAGCGGACCTCTCAAAAAAACAATGAACTGGAACAAAAAATTTCTTGCCTCACTAAAAGGGACTGCTGATCTCCCTATAAAGACTTTTAAAGATCACAGCCCTTTCAAAGTATGCAAATTTTACAAGACTTGGTGTCCAACATCAACGATTAAGTTTTTACGAGATGGGACGTTACTCATCACTGTCTCTGAGGAGATTGACTATCTTAATTTAAGCTCTGCTACGGAATTTGAAGGTCAGCAGATCGTTTATGCCCTTCACAAAACTCTGAATATCTCAAGGGGGGTCATCTATTCCCCCGAACTCCTTAGCTGCGAAATAGCTGAAATCAAAATGGAACTAGAAACTCAAGGAGTAACTGAGGTTCGACGAATTACCAAAATAACCCCTGACAAAGGAGAAGTCCCGACTCCTATGCTTGTTCTAACCTTCGAACGACCAGAGATTCCGGAGAGAATCAATTTTGAGTTTTTATCCTTAAATGTCCGGCCCTACATCCCCAATCCCCTACAATGTTTTTCATGCTACCATTTTCGCCATGTAAAATCCTCCTGTGAATTACCCGAGAAGTGCAGAAAGTGTGTGTTTCTGCACATGGTGACGAAACGAACTGTCCAGGTCTCATAAAATGTGTAAATTGCCATGGTCCCCATGTAGCCACTGACCGAAGCTGTCCAGTTTTTCAAAAGGAAAAACTTATTGAAGTCATCCGGTCACGTGATAAAGTTTCGTACAAACAAGCCGAACAAATAGCAAAAAAAGAGGGAAATAACGCAAAAACGATGTTTAATCCCCTCCAAGTGGTCGTCTCTCCTACTGAACAAGAAAAAATCAGTATCCGAGATCGTCATGCTTCCCCTGAAATATCTAACGCGGCCTCCTCTATTCCTAAATATGATCCTCGAGTTGACCAGCTGATGGCCCAGGTCACCATACTCACCCGTGCGGTTGATACTCTGACAAGACAGTTCTCAGGCCTGATGAATTTACTCACATCTCAAGCTTTGCCTCTATCGGTTCCAGTTATCCCAGACCTTGATCACGACAATACACATTCATTACCTCAACCGTACAACAAACCAGCCGTTAAAGATGCTCCTGAGCTAAATAAAAAACGCCCTGCTACGGCAGACATCGGCAAGAAAAAAAAATACAAAATACTAAGTCGGGCATTGGTAATAGTAAGAAAAAAAATCAACATGAATAGTAACCAACCCGCTCAACCCACTCCCTACACAGTCAATCAATTAAAAATTTTACAATGGAATATAAATGGCCTCAACTACCGTAAAAATGAAATCCTAAATTTAATCTCGACCCTACAATTAGATATACTCTGCTTACAAGAAACTAACTTAAAAATCACTCACCCCTGTAATTTCAGAAGCTTCAATGTAGTGCGTAAAGACTTCCAAGACGGGCAAATCGCCTGTGGAGGAGTCTGCATCTTAATTAAAAACGATATACCCTATGAAGAAATAATAATAAACTCCTCGCTACAAATAGTGGCAGTAAAAATTCTTTTACCCACCCGTTTTACTGTTGCTTGCGTCTACTTCCCACCGCCTGTACACCCTCGTCCTCCAATCCCTCTTCTACAAGTAGAGACACTTTGTAATTCGCTACCTACCCCGTTTACTATGTATTGAGAGATTTCAACGCGCACAACCCACTCTGGGGCTCGGATAAAGTAACTACTTTCGTAAAACAGTCGAAAATGTCATAGAGCGTTTCCCTCTGAATATTTTAAACGATGGGTCCCCAACTCACTTCTGCTCTCGATCCGGAAAAACATCTCCAATTGACCTCTCGATTACCCACCCTTTACTCCATCCCCTGCTTAATTGGTACGTCCTGGATGATTCACATGGAAGTGACCATTTTCCGATCATGGTTTGGGATGGTTAGGGATGGTTAGGGATGGTTAGGGATGGTTAGGGATGGTTAGGGATGGTTAGGGATGGTTAGGGATGGTTATGGCGAAAGCTGTTTCGCTGAAAGTCCGACGTGTGGGTTTTGTGCCGAAGCGCATGATACGCGCGACAGTGTGAAGACAAATCGAAGGTCGCCTGTACTAATTGCAAGAAATTTAGTATGACTACAGGCATATTGCCGGCTCAGCAAAGTGCTTGAGCCACAAGAACGCCCTGAACATGCGGGCTATGACTGACTTTGGTCAGGAAAACAGAAACTGTGGGCCCTTCAGCAAATAGCGAGGCAGATCCGCCAAAAACCCCAATTCGTCAGGAGAACAGCAGGCTGCCACCGCTGAGGACCAGTGAGGAGGAGTCACAGATGCAGATGCAGATTGATGATGCTACCGACCCTGGCGAAAAACCAGAGTCGGAGAGCAGAAGTAAAGCTACCCTTTATGATGGCGACAACTAGCGCCATCAGACTGCATAGCACGGCAGTTACTCAGGCCCGAAGTACGAGGGAATCCGCATCCTCCAATTGAACATGCACGGATCAAGTAGTTGCCTCAGAGTTACGAGTTCGGGCAGAAAAAGAAAAGGCGGCTGTAATCTTAGTCCAAGAACCCTGGAAGAAGGGCGCGCTGAAAGCCCTCGGCTTAACGGTCACGCCGGTCTTTAAAGATATAATGCTAAAGCAGGTATCTACGTCATCGATAAAAATCTCAAACCGTCGTCTTACCGGAGACAACGGGCGATATGGCTTGTGTCAAATTGCATTGTGGAGACTTATCACTGGTTGTGGTTTCGGTCTACGCCCAGAGAAGAGTCGAGATAGGCGAGTATATTGATGTCATGACAGACATCATCCAAAAGTATCGTGATTCTGAGATCTTGTTTGGCGGGGACTTCAATGCTCACAGTCCCGCTT